>JAAAQI020200993.1:0-21257 GCA_011800005.2 Stichodactyla mertensii
GGAAATCCATACTGCGCCTCAGCTTTCAAGGGAATGTCTCGGGGGTATGGTTAGTGTGTTCACAGACTTTTTTGAATGAATTAACATAATTAACGTGGGTTCGAGCCCCGAGAGCGTCACATTTTCTTTTTCATTCCTTTTCTCGTTTTTTCTCCTTTTATATTCGTTTTTTTTTAATCTGTGGTTTTACTTGTCCTGGCAAACAACCCGCGTTTTGCCTGAATTTATTGTTCCTCTGCACAGTAGCCATCTCCTTAACTGAACCACACTATTAATTCTCTAGGAATGTTCCTGGAATACCTTCTTCCTTTAAAATATTGTTTCTTTGGACATATTTTAACAACCCAGATTTTTCTGGAGACGCCATCATCTTTTCATGTCTCTCCAAAAAATCCATAGATGCTTGCGAACTCGACTCGAAACCAATCATCCGTTCGATTCGCGAAAGGAAAATTTTGAGACAAAACATTTTTACGGGGAAGGGGTGTTTGTACATGTTTCTTCTGTAATAAGAGTAAAGGTTCGGAAAGACCGTTTCAAGAATAGGGAATAAATTGCTCTCGATGAAGCTGTAAGGAAACCTCCCGTATAACGTAATCTAATTTAAATTTTTTGACATGTCTTATGATTAGATCGACGAATATGAAAGAAAGAAAGAATTAGCTTCAAAAGGTGAGTTCGTAACAAGATTCAACATCAAGCCAACACCTTATATGCAGGATTTTTTTATCAAACGGATCCAGGAATTTTTTTTACTGTCGCGGTCATTTTCCAATGATTCTTCCAAAAGGACCCTCCAAAAGGTGTTATATATCCTTTAATTTTCACTAAAGGAAAAACAGCTTATGCAAAATTGTTTTGATCAAAACAAACGAACGAACGAGCGTACAATACAAACAAAAAAACCCCAAAAACAAACAAACAAACAAACAAACAAACAAAAAAAAACAAACAAAAAACAAAACAAAAAACCAAACGGCCGGTTCTGGGATCGAACCGGGGGGGGATTCTCCACCATCGTCACAAACTACATGTAAAATGCACACTTCCAATTCGCTTTGGAGTTTTTTCGTGTATTTATTTGCTCCGTTTTCCACAGCGATGCAAAAGAAAGTTCAGTTTCCTGAGGTTCGAGTCCCAACAGACACATGGAGTGGTCTTGGCTTTTCGAAATCTATGCCAGAATCAGCAATTAAACAGTTGGTGAGTATCGAAGTTCCGAAGTAATTTTTACATGCCCCGAGTCAAATTCATAGTTCCATTGCTCCACAGTCACTGTTGCTACGTCCGACAAGCCAAAACATTTTATCGGGTAATGGCACCAAAACAAATGTTGATCATTGCTAAAAATTATATATCTTAAGAATATATTTAACGCGATCGGGAGCTTGAAAATCTCACTGAAAACGCGATGTTTATATGAAACACAATTCACCTGTATTTGCTGTTGTTTTTTTTTTAGCTGGAGTTCAAATCTCGTAATAAAGGTAATATGTTGCCATACAATGGACCTGTTAACGGGACATTACCAGAAGTAAGTGAACAGGATATGTGACAACGTACCGGGGGAAGGGGGGGTGGATCTAGGATTTGTACTTTTTTTTGGGGGGGGGGGAGGGAGGGAAAAAAAAAGGGAGGGAAAGACGTGTGCGGAAGACGCAAGTTGCTGGGTGTCCGCAGAGGACATGTTCTGTTCCTTTACAAAATGTTCAATCTGTACGTCCACGGAGATATTAGCTTTTTTCTGCATTTTTGAACTCCTCCTAGACCCTTTGCAGCAATTCCCAAAGCAGTTAAATTCGGAGGACAAAACAATAGAATTTTATTCTCCTGAAAACCGATGGAAAATATTCCAATGTTTTATCTTCCAAATTGAACTACTTTAGGAATTGCTGCAAGGAGAATATTCACTCTAGTCTCGTAGTTAAGGTTTAATCAGCCAATATACATTTTGCTAAAGAAGCACGTTTTTGTCATTTTAGAACCCTCTACCACCATCGTCACTAGAAACGACGTCTCGAGACTCGCGTAGCAACAGTACATCCGTCTTTGAGGTAATTCAGTCAAACATAAACTATTGTTCTGCTGCCTTCTAAAGGCCGGCAAATCACAAAATTTTTGTGCAAATCCCTTGTAGGAGTTGCGATTTCCTCGTGTCAAAGGATTAGTCTTTTCACTGACGTTATCGCTACGAAATTGGGCTACCGATTTTATTTTTTGTTCTTAACCGATTGGTACGTTTCTTTACAGCAGACTTCGAGTCAACATGGTCAAAAAGGTTAGTAATGTAACATGTCTTGACCAAGTAACAAACCTCTGGTACCTTGATAGATGTCGCGCATAACAGTTTCACCGGTGGACACACGGTGAGATTTCCCCATTGCAAGCAACGTCGCAGGCAGCGTCGCATCGTGTGTCCAAGCCTTTAACCAATCACAATGCTGGAACAAGCCGTTAATACCGATAGCGCTGCAGTCCGAATTCATACAAATGCGGAACTTCTCTAAAAATGAATGATTCAAAACGATTTGATTCAATGATATCTTTTTCTCCATTATAATAGACACCTTTATCCCGACCGTTGGCGAAAGAAGAAATACCTACCCCTGTCCTTCACCTCCAATATCAGGTATGGAAATTTTTTTAAAACAAGCGCTTTCATTCTGGTTTTTTTTTTTTTTTTTTTCTCCATGCAGTTGGTTAAATACGAAGCAAAACGTGTATATTTAATTCTCGTTTCAGACCTTGAAAAACTTCTTGACAAACTAGGACTTATGAAATACTTTAGTATATTCCAGGAACAAGAGGTAAGATTAGAAATTTTTTCTATATCCTAATTAAAAGCTCCTTTCTTGTTTCCCATTTCCACTTTAAATAAAAAAATCGACCTTATTTATAAAGGGTAGCACGTAACAGTTGTAAGCTGGCAAACCTGTGGCCCTCTTTTGACGTCCCTTACGATGAAAGGGACGGAACCGCCCTTAAGGTGATCATCCGAGCCATGTGAACGTCTAACCATTTGTAGATGTAGTTACAAGGGCAGCACCTCCTCAGTTATTTTAAGAACCTGAATACTGGTCCGGGGAGGGCTTGAACCCATGACCTCCCGATGCTTAACCAAGCCAACTGGTTTGCATGTGTGTCCCATTCTCTAACATATTTCTCTTTTTTGTATCTGCAATAAAACTCCAATTATTTTGTGGTCAACAACCTTTCTAATCGAAATAAGTTTCCTTTCTTGTTCAGGTTGACTGGCAAACATTTATGACACTAACCGATGATGATTTGAAAGAACTTGGGGTTACAACATTTGGCGCAAGAAGAAAATTGTTGTTAGCAATTGCAGGTATGATTATTTGTAAATGGTTGTCTTGTTCACCTTAATATAACATTTAAACCTTTAATATTGGTTTCATTGCTGAGTGCGCCTCCCTAGGCAAAAGCCGGGTCATTGCTTGAATATCACGTGATTAGACTTCATTCACGTGTTGCTCTCTTGCACAATGCCACAAGGATTTGGGATGTGGGGCAGTGACACATTTAGGGGGAAGGTGTTCTATAGACAGGGAAAATCCCCTTCTGCACTACTGTGCCTCTTTTACTTGCAAATACTATGGGTGTACACCCACTAAAGACAGGAAAGTGCTCCTTGGACTGCCATAGTGTCCCTTTCATGGGTGCACCCTCCCCTTGAAAAAATCCTGGATCTGTCCCTGGATAAGAGGTAAGAGCCACAGTAAGGAAGAGTCTGACACTCCACAGGACAATGCTTTGGCTAATGGTGCTAATCCTAATCTTTTTCTTTCCAGATTTAAAGGAAAACCCCAAGGATGTTTACTCCCAAACTTCATCTGTCAACCCACTGCCATTTCACAAAAGATTCCCACTAGATGTTGCAAGTCACAGTGGAAGATGGTGATGTCAGCATAAGATAATGTTGAATGACAGAGAGGCAAGCATTTCACTGTGTTGTGTTATCGCTGGTAACTAATTATAAAGCTTTGCAAAGATGGTGCAATACTCTCCAGATGTTTCTAGTCCAAATGGCTGGAATACACGACACAGGGTATAGATATATGGACTTCCCTCCAGTCCTGTCAGAAACAAACTTCTGGCAAAGTGGCAATGAATATACCCAGGATGGCATTGATTAATCTTGGTCCCTCTGGATGGTATTCCATGGATGTTCCTTCGTTATACATAGGTACATGTAAATATAGAATTTATTTCCAGTACTTGAATACCATATGATTCAAGAAAATGGCATGCTGATTACAGCTTTTGAATCCTCAAGCTTATGGATCACTTGCACGCATGTAGGTTGTGATATACAAACCATATATGATGATCTTCAACTACAGAATACCAATGTCCTCATGATTTGAATACTACTGTTTGCCACAATGTTACATACTAAAGTCATAATCAACTCATCTATATCCAACAATAAATGATCGTTCCATCCATCAGTGGTTCAACACATTCAGCCATTGGTGATGACTCTTCCTTTTATTTGCCCCGCTGAACTTTGACCAATTCTGTCATCCTTGACCAACATTTTTAAGCACTGTTGTCAGCTCTTCCATTTTTGAACTGTATTGTCCCATAATGGTCAATGGGCAACTTTACTGTCCATCATCTTCATCAAATACTGAACTTCCCTGCTTAACTTTGAGTGATCATTTCATTCAACATCCTTTGCATCAGCATATTATATGAAGTTGCATGTTGTTGGCAGGTCTTCAGTTCCTCAGCCATGTTGTCCATATTTTGGCAGCTTACACCCACCATTACCTTTGGTATACTGCATACCTTTGCCTGGTCGTCCATTCTTCAACCATAATACCTATACTGGATTTATGCTTTGCATCTATGCCATCTGACTATTGGTTCATCATATTCTTCAGCTTTGACATGCTAGATACATGTATGTGCTGAAAAACATCATATATTGAGGTCTTCCTTTCTTCCAAGATGTTCCATACCAGACTATACTCAGCCTTACATCATCACTGATCTTAAGTTCATCATGTCATCTGCATCCTATTTTCTGGTTCCTCATGTCATAATTACATGATTTAGATAGGGCTTCCTTTCTTCTACTGTGGACAACTGCCCAGACTCTGCTATGGCATTCATACCCATCCACTGGAAAAAGCTAAATCTGTTAGATACCAACCATTAATAAGTTTTATTCATGTTTAATACACTGACTCCTTATCATCAAGTAAGCCTGCATTATGTTTTCATGATACCATAAGCTAAAAAAATACATTTCCACAGTTGTCATTTTTATTTCAACTACCCCTACCCTACTAGCAGAGGTCTCTTTTTGTTCCTTCTCTTTTTGATGTACTGGGTTTTGTTCATAATGTTCTCTATCATTTTCAATTAGGCACCTTTCGTAACAATTGAGAACAACAAAAACAAAAGCTAGCACAGCCAAAACACAAAGCAGAGAGAAAGAATGAAAAGAGATCTCTACTAGCAGGATATATTCAAACGAATTCAAATTGCAACAAAAAAGAAATAATTTCAGGGGGAGCTTCCAAAATCAAAATTGCAAAAGGAAAACCTTCTACATTAGAAGGTATATTAATATTTTAAAAATGGATTTAAATCTTTTTGGAGAAAATATATACAAATATAAAATAAAGCTATATATTAATAATTAGACTCTAAATTAATATATTGGGCACAAATTGAGCTGCATTTAGCTCCAAATCTTCTATTGCTTAATCCATATTTTTGCAGAGGCAAAATATAAATACTATTTTTGCTGTGCATTTTTTAGTTAAATAAGACTTCTAGGAGTGAAAGGAAAGAAATGGGTGTTCCTATAACTGTACTATAAGAAATTTGATGGAATGAAAATTACAATAATGAAAAGCTATTTAAAGAAGGATAAGGCTTGGCTTCCACAAGCATTTTTGGTATTTAAAGCTGTTATTGCTGGCTAGGTGCATGGAGCAATAGTTTGAAACACTCAAGTCAAAAGTCAAAAACACTCAAGTTTATGATCAGATAAATTAATCAAATGAGGGTTGTTTTGTAAACCTCCTTATTTTCCCATTTCTGCCATTTTTGTTTCCTTTATAATTTGCTAAAAATGCTCAGGCTTCATGGAAACCAGGATTTTTTGCACCATCACAATAACTAAATGGAAGGTAAACATTTTGATACTGTAAAATAGGAATTCATTGAAAAAATTTCTTGATTTGTTATTAAAGAATTTTTAGAACTAGATCTGAAGTCAAGGACACCTATGGTAAATGAACAACCCTTCTAAAAGATGCATGTATGCTTATATTGTTCTGAAAGCAAAATGACATGCATGCAAGCCATTATGGAAGAATGTGTGGGCAATGTAAACATACATGCACTGTTTGGAAAAAGAAGTGTGCAGTTTTTGATAATGAAAGAGATCTGTTTTGGGTACAGTTTTAAGTTTTTTCCTCAAACTCATGAATGATGAGGATAAAACAAATTAAATCACTAATATGATATATATATATCATAGTAGTGATTTATATATATAGATAAATATAGATATATGTTCTTAATTAGCATAAAATTTGGCCAATTTTTACTTTGATTTTCTCCTAGAATTTTCCATGGTCTGAGAGGCAGTACATCAAATACTTGAAAGAGTGTATTTCATTTCCTATCCAAACATCTTGAAGTCAGTTAAAGAAACTTTGCTGTGCCTTGTTTTTCAATCCACTTTCTGTGTTTGAATATTGGATGAAACACTCTTTCCCATGTTTGATCTATTACTTCAATGTCTTTGATTTTTGTTGCATGCTTGGATAAAAAGACCACACAACTTTACCAAGAAACAAGAAAATTTTATAACACAGTTATTTGCATTCACAGAGACTTCAATTTTAACTTTACGGCTCTTTAATGTCAAACCTCCCCACTATACTGTTGAAATCACTGGCCAAAGGCTCAGACGTTTTCATTTGAGCTGGATAGTTATGTATAGTGCCTTCGCTAAATAAATATTGACTAGTCCTTACTGCAAATTACAGATAAAAAATGGAACACACAGTACACATCATGTCACATAATACAATATTCAGATACACTGATTTTAAGAACATTTTCTTAAAAATAATTTTTAAAAATTAATAACCTTCCACTTCTCAAGGAATGCCATATATTTATATTAATTTTCTTTACCTAAAAAACTAGTAAATTCATAATTTATCTACATAATTTTAATCTTTTGAAAGCCTTAGTAGTTTATGACATGACATTTTGATTTTTAAAATGTGCATGCATTTACATAACACTGATTACATGAAGAAAAGTTATTCAATATTGACTTTAATATATGATGATGACGAGGCTGATTAAATCATATCTCAGTGATTAAAATAATAAGAAAATTTGTTAAGACTTTATATATAAAAAAATTAACTGTTTATGAATTCAACTGGATCTCAGACTTTCTAAAATATAAAATACTATGAAATAAATTGAAGAAGCAACTAAATGCATAAATTTTTAAATCAGACAAATTGCATGCTTGGTAAAATGAGAAATGTTATGCGCAACACAGAATATTTTAATATTATTAACACATTAGTTTAATAATATAATTGCATTATAAGATTATCCTTTTGAACTTGTTGGTCTCACCAGACTCTCTCTCTATTCCTTAGAAAAGACCTTCTGCAAATTTATTTGAATGACCAAAAAAATTGTATGACCAAAAAAAAAACAAAAGTTTGAAACAAGGATGGCATAGATGTATGTATACTCCTCCACTTTGCGTATTCCACTCTCCACTTGACAGTTATATCATGGGCATTCAAGAAAATTTGGGAAAGTTCCCCATTTTCTAGGGGTGCTAGACTTTTAGAAATTTTCTGGAGAGACACATTCTAAAGAAAATTCTTTTTTTACTGTTAACAAAAGAGCTTAAAGTTGATCATTAATTACTAGATAACATGAGGTAAATATGAATGCATAACTAGTAATTTACACATAAACTCTTATAATATTTGTGCTGACAAATGTTTTAGGTACCGTGGAGTCATTGAAAGGGGGGGTTGTTTTGAAAGTGATTGCACCGAGTACCTTTGAAGTATTATAATCAATGCAGATTTGGAAAAAGAGTGGGGGCTATAGCCACCCCCCCCTGCTCCTCCCTCTCTTCCATCCCTGGTACTGATGTTACTGGTAAATTATGATGAGTGATTATGGTATCTGGTTGTCCATAAAAAGAACTAATGAATTATACTGAGATAATTATGATTATTATCCATTCATAAAAATATGACAACTATTTTTAATGCTGAATGAAAGTAATATACTTTGACTTTGGAAGCCATTTTCAAACAAAATAAGAACTTACAAATTATTGTATAAGACATAAAAATCACAAGGATTAAACTAAAAAGACATTTTTTGATTGCAGTAAAGTAAGCGTAAATTTTCTTATTGACTCTGCAAAATTATAACTCCAGTAATTTTCAAGCTTTGCTTCATACAGGTCCCAGATTACATTGAGGTTAAATATAAAAAAATATCAATTTTAACACAAGTTGCTCAGAGAAAAATTGTCTTTATTGGTTGTGCTATTGTGGAATATTTACTAATACCAGAAGGAAATCTAGCCAAGATTTTATATATAACAAAATAGAGGCTTTACCTACGTGTAAGAACCTGTGAATGACATCACAATGCACCTTCCCAGAGATACCCATAATTCTCCTTGATTTAGCACATGCAAGCAAGGTCAGGGTCTGGTTAAGGACAAATTATATGAAGGAGACTTCGAAAATTGAACAGAAAACAAACAGCGTTTTATCAGATGTGGATTAAAATACGAAAGGATGTAAATGGGTTTACCAAATGGGATATCTAAATAACAGACTTTTTCCTGTTCTTGTTTAGACACAGTGCACAATTTTCCTCAAAACCACGATCAGTTTTCAATGTTTTTTACCCTGACCTTGCTTGTGCGCGCAAATCATAAAGAATTGTGGGAAACTACGGAAAGGTGCATAGCCAAATCACGCTCCTTGAGCCTATTGGACACTTATGCTAGAACATCAACAGTCAGACAATAGTGGTTCCTAAACCAAGGTAAACCCAAAATAGACTTGCTGCAAATATTGCTGTGCAAGCATTGAATAGGGAAAAAAATATTTTTGTATGTCAATATGGATTATCAATGTTGGTTATACAGCATGCAATTGATTTGACAGACAACAAGATATGTTGCATACAAAGAATTGGAGAAAATGATGATTGACATTTATTTTTAAGAAATCATTTTTATGTTGCTAGTGCTTATTTTATAGGACAGAATTGTTGACTTAATCAAGAAAAATAATTTACAAAAACAAAGTTAAAATATAAATAAAAGATCAAAAATATAAATATATTATATACATAGTTCGTACATATTCTTTGGTGAAAACTTCCAAAACTTTTTCAAAGCCTGTTGACTTAAATTTCCAAAATTGCTGACCAAAAGTGCCAGCGGGCATTGATTTGCAGCAGGCAAAAACCAAAAACATTGGCATTTTTAATTAATACAACGAAAACAGTTCTTTGCAAGGTAGGAGCTGGACAAGTGACAAAAAATTCATAACTTTTCCATAGCCCAGTGGTCGAAAAAGGAATTTTCCAAAACTTTCCAGGTCCTGGAAAAATGCATTATCAATTTCCAAAACTTTCCAAGACTTTCCAAAACCCGTACGAACCATGTATATATGATTGCAAGGAGACAATCAAGGCCCATTTTTATCAAAGGAAGTTTCCCTACTGACTCCTCCCTCAAAAAAAAGGTTTGGTTTAAGGGAGGGGAGACTTAGTAGGAAAATGTGGGAGTGGTCAGTGAAGATTTTCCTCATAATTCTGGACTTTTTCCAAGTTTTAGAAAATCAATTGAATTTTAATGGTTTTGCATGAAAAAATGTAACTTCTTAAAGACAACATTAATGAATGATTTGTAAGACAAAAGAACAAAAATAATTACTGTGTTGGCTGTCCAAAATTCTAGGTTTAATTTATCTTGGCAGATGTGTGTTTGTTAGTAAGACTAGAAAATGATGATTGACAAGCTGCTAGATTTTCATACAATTAAATCAAAGTAGACAAGAAACCCACTAAAATTTCCCATTACTTTAAAATTGTTTTGCTTCACTTTGTGTCGACTCAAAACATTCTTAGGATTAATATTATTGTTGCTGTGTTCATTATTAGTTGCAGTGAACATGTAGAATATAAGTATTATTACAGTTTACCTAAAAATAAAAGCTCCATGAAATGTATATGTTGAATAAAGTGAATTATTCTCTAAAACTATGTCCATTATGTTATTTGGGGTGGGATTTTTAGGGTTAGGATAAAGTCCTGTTGCACAGTTCCAGAAAATACCTAAGCTACATCTGATACTTTTGAACATTATCACAATTATCTGAATGCAAGACCTACTGGTATTTATATTGGACCCCAACTGTTTATTACTTTAAACAGCCAACAAATTACCAGTAAATACCAAAAACCACAGACAATCTATCAAAAAATTACTAACAAATTACAGACTATTACCCAAGCCTGCAAATAATTTTTTCTTGAAGCCTGTCATGTGTCAGACCAGGTATAAGGTTTGACCTGATGTGCAGCTGGTCTAGTTGGACAAAAAGATTTTCCCATTTTGAAGATTTGATAAGCAATCATATCTGGCCAGACCAAGCATTCACCAGTCAAAACCTCAAATTTACCTGACAAGTGTCTGGTGCAGGCTTGATTACCCTTTACCCTATACGACCATTTTGATCAATTAAAAAAAGGTGTCCAGAACAAATGATGCATAACATACCCCCTGCTTAAGACACAGGGACATCCTGAGGGGATAAGACTTTAAATCCTGGGTTTTCCAGTAAAGCAAGTAGAGAATTCTGTTCATCATTAGATTTTATGGAAATGAGTACATGGATTTTAATAATACTAAGTACATGATCATTTTATTTTTAATTCATTTCATGGAAAATATTTATATTCAGACATTTGACATTTAGCAAATTATAAATTTGTCAGATAATTTAAAATTTCAATTCGTCAAAATAAGGTTGTTTCTCTGTGGTACATTCTTATGATATGGGTCTGAATGAGGGTGGTGCCCTTGCACAAATTAAAAACAATGAAATTTTCTACAGCTATACACATATATATATATATATATATACGTGTTTAGAGAATCAAATACAAGACATCAAGTTTCCGTTATTCGGAGTTTCACGCTTACGTGATCATCAGATGGATTTTCCTGTAATGAAAACCATACAGGCATACACACCATTGAATGGTCTACCCTGTGCAAAGCAGCCGCATACAACAACAAGACAAAGAAATGCAATCTCCACCTTGCCGAGAAGTTCCAGATCATTAAAACTGACAAGTCCTCCCTCCTGAACAAAAGATCTGAGCTAATTTCCAAATGCTGACATGAAAACAAATTTTACCAACTGAACTTTAAATTTGACACTCCATGAATCGATTTTTTTACATGGATTAGAGTACAATAGAGCTATACAATAGACCCTTTAACACTACCTGACTGTATATATAAGTGTGTGTCTGCCTGTATGGTTTTCATTACAGTAAAATCTGTCTGATGATCGTGTAAGCATGAAACTCTGAGTAATGGAAACTTGATGTCTTGTATTTTGATTCTCTAAACACGTATCTTATGCTCTGCTTTATGCATCGAGCACTTTTTCACCAGCAAAGACACTACTATTTCTACTATTATATATATATATATATATATATAAATGTAAATTTGCAGTAAATTTCAACTGAAATTGGAGAAACAAAGTCTGCCACACATTATTACCTCCTTTTAAGATTCTTTTACATCACTTGTGGCTTTCTACAGTTATTAAGTTACTGCCTTTTGTAAAAATTCTTCATTTTCGTAATAATTTAAAATTTTTCCCAAAAAATAGACAAGCCATAAATATATTAGATACCCTCTACATAGGGTTAATTGCACTTGTATAGTGGTACAAACTAATTGCAGAACCATTAAGCCACTTATTTCCATGCAGAACTTCAGGTCCAGACAAAGTAGATTTTGGTGAGCAGCAATCAAAATGTTGCCACTTTATCTTCGAGCAGATTTTGTATAACTGTTAAAAGTTTGCAGTGCTGTAAGAATACCTTGCTACAAATGTGACATTTTCTTGAATTTTGACATGCCATGCTGTGTGTTGTCCATGTCACTACCGTGTTTTTGCCATGAACTTTTCACAGACATACAAAATCTGTGCTATCATCCTTGTCAGGGAATCAAGGGTGAATTCCTAATAGCTGGAAAGAGTTTGAATGCCATTTCCCCACAATATTGTGCTATTGAGTGTAAGAATAATGGAACACAGGCTGCCATGTAAATTAATCATCTAAAGTCCTTATTGAAAGCTCTACCAATGATGATACGCCTTATTTCACTAGTACCTGCCCCTATCTCATACAGCTTGGCATCTCGTAATAGTCTGCCTGTAGGGTAGTCATTGATGTATCCATTCCCACCTAGAAACAGAAGTACACGTACTATTGATTAGTTAAATCACTGTAATAGTTTAGACATTGTTTAGCCTAAGTTCCTGAAGTTTCTGTTTTGTGGCTTGTAGCAAGGCCCCAAATTTTGATGACATCACCCCCCCGCCGCCACACACACACACACAGTACAGTAAAAAAAGCCCCATACAAATGAATAAGAGGATAATGAGAATACTTGCCTAAACATTGAATGGCATCCAATGCGACCTGAGTAGCATTCTCTGCTGTATATAGAATAACACCAGCACAATCCTAGAGCCAAGGGGAAAATATTTACATACCAAAAAAAATCCAATAAACAAAGGTCAAAAATAGAAGTCATATTCCTTTCTCGATGCATTACCACATGAAATCAGCAAGAAATCAGAAAACAGTGTTCATTTTACCTTTGGATTCACATGTCCTAAGTCACAAGCACGAGCAACGGAATACACATAAGTTCGACATGCACTCAGTCTGGTGTACATATCTGCTATCTTGCCTTGTAGAAACTGTGCATACCAAAATTTTATATAAATGAGATAAAGAAATAATGGATACAAATGGATGGATGGAAGGAAGAATGGAAGGATTGACATCTGGATGGATGAACATGGAAGTATGAATGGATAGATGGATGGATGAATGAATGGATGGAAGAGCCTACATTTCTGTAAATGAGAAAAAGGGTGAAAGAGCCAATAAATAAATAAATATATGAAATCCGTCCATCCATCCACCCAACCAATTGGGTTAGTACAGCAAAATGTAGACACCTAATTAACTGCTTACCTGGAATTCTCCTATTTTTTGGTTAAATGCAGTTCTTTGATGTACATATGGAACAGTTACATCTAAAGCTGCTTGCATTATGCTGGAAAATGAATAAATGAAATACATCAATAAGTAATAACTATCATTAAATGGCAAGGTAAATTCACATGCTCTCATTGACCAATTTGTGGTCCATAACTTACAGTATGAACCACCAATCTAATTCTTGTCTCTTTCTTGCCATATAATAAACATCTTATCAACCTTACTTGCTTGGTGGAAGCTCATTTCCCTCCCCACCCCCCAAAAAAATATTTTTTTGTGGCCTGTGCTTGGGCAATAACATAGTGGTGGAAAAAACATGGGCCATACCTCATGGTATGGCCCTCAAACTCAGTTGCTGATTGAAGGAAACCTTACCCCAAAGGTCCAGCTGCTAATACAAGTCTCTCAACATCAAGTCCACTCATCAGAATATACACTCCTTTATTGAGCTCTCCCATAACATTTTCAGCTAGAAATTTAAAATTAATGCAAACTTTAATGTGCATTTATTAGTAAGAACAGGTGAAATGTGAGTTTGAAATGTGACAGTACAACTGGTTGTTGTACCATGTGATTGTACTGATAGACACAGCAGCTCTTCTGTCATCAAATGTGCAGAATAATTTTACCTGGCACTTTACAGTCTTCAAAGACAAGTTCACAAGTGTTTGAGCCTCTCATTCCAAGTTTATCTAGCTTTGGACTTGTACTGAAGCCTGGCATTCCCTAAAATTAAATAAAAAGTTTAATAATAAGAGCCAAAACCTAGTTATCTTGTTTGGGCATCATTCTGTTATACAGAAGGTCCCCTCTCATTTAGAGATGTTAAACAAGGGGCACAAGTTTATCAGTGCTTTGTTGCGACTATCATGTGTCACCCTCTCTAACTTGATTTACATGTTTTAAACTTTAAATCCTTATCATCAACCTACTGTATATATCTTGAGACTATTTTTGATCATTCTTTTGATCCTCTTTGTTTTTTCCTAAGATTTTATTCACCTTTTCTATCAGAAAAGTGGTGATTGAGTGTTCTGGTTTGGTATCAGCATCACCAGTTTTTGCATAAACCACCAGAACATCAGCATCAGGTCCATTGGTAATCCACATCTTTGTGCCATTCAGTATGTAATGATCACCTGAAGATTTAATAAACTAAAGCTGATCTACAACAGGGTGGTTAGGTCTTCATCCACTTTCTCCCTTAGATCTAGTTAATGCCAGTCAATTGGCTTCCAAATTTACACAATGTATCAGATACTGTTGCTCAAATGGCTTCCAAATCTATAATTACAAAGGACACAGATGACATTATATCAATGTCTATTTTGGCAAAACATAGATGGATTAATACTATCATACATACCATCCCTTTCTGCTTTGAGCTTCATAGAAACAACATCTGATCCAGCATTGTGTTCACTCATTGCAAGAGCTCCTATATGTTCTCCACTGATCAGCTGAAAAAAAGTAAGTTTGTTCATAAAAATATTCAATCCCAGACCTATAAATCCTTAAGTCCTGAAGCATTTGAGCTATCACTAACCTTAGGTAGGTATTTTTCCTTCTGCATTTCATTTCCATGTCTGACAATTTGGTTTACACATAAATTAGAGTGAGCACCATAACTGAGTGCAATGGCAGCCGATGCTCGGCTCATTTCCTCAATGATGAGACAGTGATCAAAGAACCCACTTTCAGAGCCACCATATTCAGCTGAATATAACCATATTACATACATCAGTTTGACAATAAGTCTACATCATTGACATAAAAATGAGGAATGGGCTTTAGCATTTACTTTTTTTCCATCCAAAGGGACAGCAAAGCAATTCTGAAAGTGGGAGGGGGTGAGGGGGCTAGCTTAGTAAATCCTTGCTATTTTATAGTAGAGCATGTATATCATTCTTGTAAAAAGTGGAGTGGCTTCACCCCCCCCCCAAGTCTTTGGTCTCTACCATCCCTACTCCAGCACTTTCCCTTGATTTTTTATTCCCAGGACAATGATCAGTTCAGATGGAAATACCACAGAGGCCAAGGATTTTATCATCTTTATCATTTATTTCTATGACACTGTACCCCCAAGAATTTCCAGTATCTTCTGCAAAAAAATATCTGGCATTATACTTCAAAATAATTTCAATTTCAATTTCAATTTTATTAAAGAAGAAATAATTTACAAATATGTATTTAACCTGCATTTAGCTTAATTTACAATAGTTGAATAAAATATTTTTCAAGATTAGAAAGCAGTTTTATAATTACCTGGAGCAGTGATCCCTAAGAATCCTAAGTCTCCCAGTTTCTTCCAGAATTCCTGTAAAAGAAATTAGAAAAAATAATACCCCCCAATGGCATGTAGTTTCCCACTTATATGAAAATCACTCTATCTCGTTGTAAAACTTACCCTCATTCCAGTAAAATTATTTTCTTTGTCAATCTGGTCAGCAAACGGTGCAAGTTCTTTCTGGAAAACGTTATACGCTGCTTCTCTCAGCTAATAAGCAAAGGATACATGGCAATTCATGATTTTGGTATCTGGCTTTTGCATTACGTCTTATATACGTTCTGGTAAAAAATTAAATAAGCTTTGTTACACAGTTCAATAAAAATAAGAATTTTTACCTGTCTCTGATGGTCATTGAGCCCGAAAACATGGTCATCAGGAGATGTAGAAGAAAGTCGTAAACTAGAAAGTCTTGAGGAAGGAAATAAGATCCGTTGAAGCCCAATTATTCTAGAAGAACACACTCTCCTTAGAGCCGCCATCTTGGATTATGAAGATTGTGTAATCTAAGTGTAATCTGGGGAACTAATTAATCTTTTTAGGGAGGGGAGAGGCATTTTATCAGATAATATAAAAAATAGTACAATGTAAAAAACTTTTAAACTCTAGTATCAAATGCAAAATATTTCTAATCATTTTGTTTTTAATTTATTTAGCATATTATAACTTAATATATGAGTTGCAGTTTTGAGATAAGATTCGAAAAACATAAGTTTTCTTACCCCCTACCCCTCTAAGGAGCATATGACCAAAGTCTCAGACCCTTGACCGTGTTTCACTATCAACATTCAAAATGGCGATTCTCGGGAACGTAAAAGAGTGGGTCTTACTTTTGGGAGCTGGAGGCTTTGTAGGACTAATTTTCTGGTCAGGAATTAATGTTTTAACCTTAAAAACAATTCTTCTATGGATTTTAATCAGTTTTGGGTTCTTAACGTTAATTTTTCACGCGTTTGGATCGTCTTTATTGGGCCTTGTGCAGAAAGTATTGGGCATTGAGAAGAAAGTCAAAACAAAGCCAAGTGCGTATTCCCTGTCTGTTTGCCATTTTATTGTTTTTAATAAGCCATATGCTTCACTTGAGTGTTCCTTTTTAATTTTGAAGATTTTGCTTGTAATTTCTAATTATTATTATTCTATTATTATAGCTAAGAAAAGAGCGCGAGAATTGTGTGTTTGATCAGCTGTTAGGAGCTTAGACTGTATTTTAATTTGCAGTTTATAGTTTAAGCTTATAGGCTCGTTTTAAATGAAATCATTAGCTCAAGCTTCTTGTAGTAATAGGTTGACCAATATACAGAGTCAAAGGAATATTTATAGTGCTTGAAAATTTTATTATTGTGAAAAAGTGATATTTCTTCTGATATTAGGATTCAGCCAGGAAGAGGTACGCAGAAGAAAAGAAAGGTCTCGCATGAAAAAACAAGCTGTTTTTAATGAGAGGGTAAGCAAAATTAAATCTGTCCATCAACCACCAACCCTCCATCCATCAACCCCCCCCAACAACCCTTCCATCCATCCATTCATCACCTCAACTGACCATTCCATTTATGCACTCACTCACCTATCCATTTATATATTCATCCAGCAACCCATTTTTTATTCCTTCAGTTATTCAGTTAGTCATAGCTTACATGTAGTAAATCAGTAATCAGTGATTTGTTGCTATTATATAATGCTCATCAATTAACTTAATAATAACCACAGAACCAGCAATACAGAGAAAATGTGTTGCAACCAAAGCAAGAGACTGAGCTTCTAAAGAAACAAAAAGAAACCTACAAATTCCACCCTAACTGGAAAGGCAAGGGCCACAGACTAGGGGTGAGTGTGTAAACACCTCTTATTAACTGAGTGTGAGGCCTGTAGCATAAATTAAGGACCAATTTTTTTCCCACTGCATTGGCACTAACAAAAAGTAGAAAAAAGGTTCTATAACTTGCGTATGGACCAAGCAGGTGAGGTTAATAAGATATTGGTTATTTGGCAAGGCAAACACAAAAATAAGGCTGGTGGCATGTACAGTAGGTTATCAACCTCAAATTGGCCTATGAGAGCATGTGAAATTACTTTGCCATATAATACAGGCTGTTATTGTTATTGAGTGAAATTAGTCTTGAGAGACTAGCCATCGCTTCCATCTAAAATAGCATGGATACATACTTGATGTAATTTAAAAAATGGTTCCATTTGTCCCATCCATATCCTAACTCTGTTCATCAATTTCATTTGCACAATGTAGAGCACAGTGACACCACACATCTGCTCATGTGGTCAGCCACATGAAGAAGTTGACACAGATGAGATGGATCCAGATTGCTTCTTAGATTATATAGAAGATACTCAGTCAAGTTCAGATGAAAAAGAAGAAAGTGAACTGATCCAGGAATCTTTAAGACCAAATGAACAGCATAAAGATATTAATACACTAAGACAGAGGATAAAGGACAAGTCAAGCTATATGAATCAAAAGGACCATCTTCAGATGAGTGGCACTGTTGGTCCTGAGGTACATGCAACCCAGATTGAGCATCTTGGCAAGAATCTTGGAAGATCTTGGAAGATCATGGAAGATCTTGCAAGATCTTGTATCATTATTTACAAGATCTCACCTAAAAGGATCTTGGTAAGATCTTGAAAGTTCTTGCAGAATCATGATAAGATCTTGCCAAGAATCTTGCCAAGAAGTTCAACCTGGGAAAGGGTAAAATGAGTATACACCAAATTGATAAAACGTTGTCGGGTTCAAAAGGTTAAGTCATTGAAGGTAAGACCGAAAGGGGTTATGGTTAAGTACTTCATAAGGCTCATATTATATGCATAGGATATTGTTTATTGTTGAAACTCTTGAACATTGTTTCGAATTCTCGAAGAAAATAATATTCGAGAATTATAACGGTGCTCGACGCATATTATACAGTGCTCAACTATTTACCCAGAATCCCCCTCGGTTTTACCTTCAATGATATAACCTTTTGAGCCCGACAATGTTTTTTCAATTTGGTGTATACTAGTTAAACAATGTTTTAGAGTGGCACACCATGGAATATCCCACATGTCACTTGTATTTTCTATGTGTACACACACAAGCCTCATGTGTACACATATGTACACATGAGGCTTGTATTTTCTTTCTATACACATGAGCCTCAAGGCTCATGTGTATAGAAAGAAAATACAAGTGACTAGTGAGATATTCCGTGGTGTGCCACAAGAAAGCATTGTATAACTATTTTATCCCACACAATAGAAAATACAAATGCATGATGGGAAGGAAGAGTGGAATACCGACAAATATACAACGGATTTCCAGCATTCTCATTGGCTGTATTTTCTATGTTGTGGGATAAACAACAGTATCACATCCATATCATCAATAAATTTAGATAACCCCCCTTTCTCCCTGCATAAAAATTGGTGACCCCCTCCTCATTTGCACCAGCCCCCCCCTTCTCTAATAGATGACTGGTCCAAGCACCAAGGCAGACCTGTGGCCCATGGTCTCAAATTTCAATTAATGCCCTTGCCCTAGGATTTGAACCTTTATGTGAATTAAAGAAGCCTTAGCATTTCAACCCTTTTTCACAAACTGCATGATTCAAACATTTTTTTTAGAAAATAAATTTCTCTCGAGTAAGACAGTTTAGAAAAGTAGAGTCTATAAAAAAGTGTTTGAGTGAAGAAATTGTTTATTCATTTCAGGAACAGGCATTTAATTTTGTCCACAAGGAACCTGCACCTGGTACTCCAGGGGTAAGTTATTCCTCCAGTTTGAGTTTCACTAGCTTAGCTGATACACAACTTTCCATGCTATAAATATTGTAAGGAAAACATACTTTAACTCCCATGGTATTTTTTAGACTGTTACTATAGCATTCAGATGCCCTAACGGAGAAACCAAAAAGAGAAGATTTACAATAGAATCCCATACACAGGTAAATCCATACTTAAATGTATCAATGTCATTTTTTTTTTAACTCTAAGTAACAATTATTTCTGTCCCATTGTTTTGACTGTTTTTCTTTGTTAATGAGCTTTAGCTAACAGACATTAGTAGCAGCATAGCCATTGACTAGTTTGATATGAACAGTTACATGTATTATAAGACTAATTCATTTCTTGATTCTTCTTCTCTTCTGAACAGTGTTTGGTAGACTATGCAGAATCACTAGGCTATGCATCCACAAGCTATTGTATTATGACAACATATCCAAGAAAGCCACTTGCTGATCCAACAAAAACATTGAGAGAAGCAGGATTAACGCATGATGTTGTTTTGGTTATAGATGATATAGAGGATTAATAATATTATGGTGAAGAATGTATTGAATCTAAAGGGCTGGTCAAGTTAAAATACCTTACAGTACTTAATGCACTGTTCAATTACACTTTATATTTTGAACAAGTAACTGCAACCCACTGTGAAATGGGCTCACAATGGCCAGGTGAGGGGGGAATAACAGTGGGATGCCAACCAACCATGGCTGTTAATTGGCCAACAGTCAGTCAACAGGGCATCTGGGGTGCTGTTCTTGCATTTTACTGACTTGCAATACATAAGTGGTTAAGAATCTAAGATTTATTTCTCAAAGCTCAAGGCCTAAAAGAAGCACAGCAGACACTGAAAAAGAGAATCTTAGATTTCAGTTTTGAAAAAGACAAAATTTTAATACATCTTATATATGTGGGACTCAGGTTTATAAAATAAAAACAATGAGAGATTGAGGTATAACATGGACTGTCATTGGTTAATTGTAATATAATAAAATAGGGATTTTACAATACAGCTGTTCGTAAGGTACTGCTAAAAACTGCAAAATCCCCTAGTAGCATTTTAAAAGCATTATCTTAGTCAGCTGATAACCAGCATGTTATGTACTGTAATGCCATATCCTGCATTGTCTGAAAAATCCAATTTCTTATGAATGATACATAGTATTATCCAAAGGTTGTGTATTATTTACCGTATTTGATAGTTAAAATCTGCAATCCTTTTAGCAATCATTACATGGTAAATTTTGAAGTTCTTTCAGTGTATTATTCTAAAATATTAGAAGAAAAAATGAGGATGGGAAGACTGTATAAGGTTCTTGTTATGTATACTGGTAAAATTATAGAATTATTAATATTAATTTAGAGTATTTTATTAATATTACTGGTATGGGAAATGAAAGTACATTTGTTAAATCATTAACCACCTCTGGATGCACAACATGCTTTGTTGTGCAAGGGAGAGAACAACACATCGAACAAACTCTACTCGCATGTGGCATCCGCAGAGCTTGGACCTGGGGCCCCACCTATGGGACACAGTGGTGAGAAGTGAATGTTTTACCACTAGGCCATCCCTGACACTCTTAAATTCATTCATATTCATTTGATTATTCCTAAAGAATTTGACGAACAAACTCTATGAAATCAGGAGAGGATTACGCCTCTGTAATAACTTGTATAAGAACTCTATTGAGTTTTGAAATACTAAGAACTGTTCACTTATGTATAAGAGGATTGAGAACCCCGTTTCGAAATAAGGATTTATCAGATGATTTTAGATTAAATAATTATGCAGCGGACATTTTTTAAAGGA
>JAAAQI020201215.1:0-21240 GCA_011800005.2 Stichodactyla mertensii
TTACCAAATACATGTAAGCTATTCAGAAGTGGTGAAATGGATATTCAATAGTATTATACTCCATTCACACCAGAACCATGTTTAGTTAAACTGTTTTTTCTATCATCTATATTATGAAGCCATTCAACTCAATTGGAATCAAACTACCTGGAATTTATGTTGTGTTCCACAAACACCAGGTACATGTAGTTTTTGACTCAAAGTTTGCCTTTTGTTTGCAGATAATTTTCTAAACCTGTTTAATTAAACCACCTTTAACCATGTTTAACCATTGGTGTGAATGCAGCTTTAAACTTATAAAAACACTTACCTTAGGAAATCTTTCCTTGTATAAATTATTAAGTAACTGTAATTCATCTTCTTGGGGTCCAATAGATCTGTGTGGGCTGAAATAGAATAAAAATATACATTTTTCTACAATTAATTACCTTCTCCAGCCTTTGTTTAATACTTCATTTTATTTTATTTACAGTCAAAGGACATGAAGCATGAGCATGCCCCACTAGACTCCATTAATGATTTCATATTATTTGAATATTGAGTTGATTATCTACTCTGAGTTTTCATTAATAAAATGGAAGACTCCTGAATTCAAAATTAATTCTCTACTCAAATTTTGATCGGAAAAGCACACAAACTTCATAAAGACCTTTCTTAGTTTCCTACCTATTTATGGCACTTGTTGAAGAATCCAATGAACATGTGAGTAGAAAATAGATTTTAAAGTTTGGCATCTTCGAATTTGTAAATGAAAACTCAGAGCGAATAATCAACTCAATATTCGAATAATGAAATCATTAATGGAGTCTAGAAGGGCATGCTTCATGTCCTTTGACTGTAAGAATTGTCTACTGTTTCAACCCTTTATTCATGATTTACCTAAGGCTTCTTGAGCGTAACCTTGGTTTAGGTGACCTGGTACCTCCTTCTTCATCCTGGTCACTATCAGCACTATAAAAAATAAATAAAAATAAACAAACAAAGATTACTCTGGATTTTGGCTCAAAAAAAAAAACTTTCAATGGGTTCCTACTTTTTGACTGGTATTTTCTGTAGTTAGTGGGTTCATAGTTATTATTTGCAACCCTCTAAACCCCTAGATTTATTCATATAGTTATAACCATATTTATACAGAAATTCCCCTTAAAGGAAAGTGATTTTAAAAGGGGTTGTGATTCTTCTTATGTATAAAGGATTCTAAACAAACAAATACCTGAAATGCCCTGCATAATTGTACTCCTCACCATACATTTGTCCCCACTAAACATAAAAAAAGGTTAGAAGTAATCAACCAAATTACAGAGTGGATTTTGCATGTACGTGAAATAATAGAGCAGACAATACAAGCTTTTCAGTCATGCGAAAACTGCTCTATAGCAAATTCATAACCACTCTGATACCGGTACCATAGTAACAAGACTTTCAACACAACTCCCTGCTTACCTGATGTAGACGTTCTTGAGAAGATGCAAGAGACTACATGAGAAAGGATTTAATATCATTGTTAGGAATTTGTAAGCATATTTCCATCCATAATTTAGAAAATTCCAAGCATCATTTTTGCTGTCAAATCCATGACATTTAATAAGTAATACAGAAATCATCAGCCATAATGATTTTACCCTTAATTTTTTTGAGAGCAAAAAGACAAGTCAATGAAGATTCAAAAATGTATAATAAATAGGGGTCTGTATTGCATGTAACTTACAGAATAAGAAGAAGAACAAGGAGTATGGGTTCCATATCCTGATGATGTAAGGGAAGCAACTGACCATCTCCTTCCACCACCACTATCAGCCCTATATGGTAGTAACAAAACAGTTTTGTTAGAAAGTAAAAGCAAACTCTTAGTAATTTTTCTGGTAGCCTTCTCTAGTAGCTCAGTGGTTAAAGAATCTGACTAGAGTGTGGAGGGTCATGGGTTTGAATCCTATCTGGGACTCAGATTTTTCTGGGTTCTATTTGGTTTTCCATCTATAGTTGATTTATTATAATTTGCCATATTATCACAGCCTTCCTTGAATTAAAAAAAAAACCAAATAGAGAAAATGTTCTATGACTGTGGAGAGCTCACAGCATGAACATGGTCAAGGCATGACAAGGCATGTCAAAATTCTAGAAAATATCATGGTTGCAATTAACAAGGCACGCTTACAACACCCATCATGTCATGAGCTTTTCACAGTCATAGGAAATCTGCTCTCTTTAGGTGAGGCATTGGATGACAAATAGTTGATAAACATCTGACAATTGGCTGGCAATAGTTGGCCTAGCTAGTTTTGGTACACACATCTGCTGTACACAATTTCTGCTTACATCTTCCGAGTCCTTTATGGAAGGTTAAAGTTAAATTTAATGGAAACAAATAAATACAATCTTACTTTCTAACATTGGAGAACAAGAAGTGATTGCTGTTTCCACCAGGTGAAGGAAAACCTGGACTTCCCACTGGACTATCAGAACCTTGAAGGAAAAAACAGGGAAAAAGTTAAAAATTTTAGCCATCATCATCATCACATCTACACTAAACCTCAACAATGCAAAGGACGTAATATTTTTGTATCATTATACATTATAAATAATTTAGGAACAATTTATTTTCTATAAAGGTGGTAGGACTGGTAAGGTTCCAGAATCTGTCTATGAATATTTACATGACCACCCTCTCAGTTTCCATTTTTTTACCTGCCCTCCCCCCCACCGTATAGTTTTTTTGGCAGGCATGAGCCCCCAATACCACCAAAGTTTTTGGCCCCCAATAAAACCCACCAGCTCCCCCTCTCAATGAAAAATGAACAGTCCTTTTGTGAAATGTGCATGTGAAAACAGAGGTGGTCATACATTTGAAATACACTTTTATGGTTAATCAATTTTCTAAATGACTTGTGTGTATAGTGGGAAAAAATCTATTCCTAACATGCAACATTGCCTGACATTGTGAATCAGATAATGAATAGCAAAACAGGATGTGAAATGTCAGTAAGACATAAAAGTACACCTTATAAAAACTAAATGGAATCCTTAAGTGATGATATAAAAACACTCAATTCTTAGACAAGTCAATCTTCAAAGTACATACAAGCTAATTAGAGACTGTTACAATGACTGTAGCTCAGCTGGTAGAGCATCGGTAGTACAAATCCGAAGGTCATGGGTTCAAATCCCAGCGAGGTCAGAAATTAATTTTTCTGAATTTATTTCCAAGAGTCTTTCACCCAGAATAACCTCCTTTCTAAGCACTATAACTTTCCGTTATTTCTAGTCTATGTTACAATGAATTGAGCACCTAAAGCCCTAATACATAAAACTGTGTTAAGCCAATGGCCACTGTGAAACTGCCATTCCCCTACACAAAGAATGTTACTTTTTACTTTTTTCACCAAACAAAAAAGGAGACAATAAGCCCTTTCAGCTATGATGTAATGTTTCCCCATTTTAGACTACGTGTCATCCTCTAGTGAATAAGATTCTTTGTTCAAGGTCATCCATATTTCCATATTAATAAATCTTTTAAAGCAATGCCATTAAACAAAGAAATAAAACCCAGGGGAATGACATGTGGTCTGAAATGAGAAAACTTTACTCCCATGCCAAAAGGGTCTATCCCCTCTTTATCCCAGACAAATGATGAAATTTAAAACCTAAAAAAAAAACAAAATCATTACTCAGAACTATGGAGCTAACTTCAGCCAATAGAAATATTAAAATCTAAGATTTTTGTGTGTTTTTCTAAGAAAGTAATGACATCACACTTAAGGATTCTATCTTTAAAATGACTAAAGAAAACTAGAAGAGGAAAAGTAAGAAATGTGCGACTGCATGATTTATGGACGAAAGCAAAAATCATGATGCAAACACACACAGACTTACTAAAAAAGGCTTGTGACCCTTGAGGGAGGGGTGAAAAAGCCCTTTGTGAGGAATTACAAGTAGCAGTACCTATAAAGCTTTTGGTTTGTTTTCGGCCTCCAATGTTACAAGTGCTAAAAACAGTGAAATGAAAGGAAAATGAAATGAAAACAGATTAGCACAATGTCTATCAAAATCTCTTCCAGGGATTGAAACTAAAATGACTTAAATGCAGGTCAAATTTTACTACTGGCAGGCAAAAATAATTTTGAACTGCCAAGTGGAAAATGAAATGGCAGTTGCTCTTTCAAGATAGACCTCTTAGGTGTAATGTTTTCCCATTTCATATCACGTGTCATTCCCTTGGGGTTTATCTCTTTGTTTCTCAGAAACACTTAAGACAAAATATGTAACCTTGAACGAAGAATCTTATTTCCAAGAGAATGACAAGAATGACAAGTGGTTGGAAATAGCAAAACCTTACTTCCAGAGTAGAGAGGTCCATTATTATTTGTCCTGCCAAAAATAACAATCTGTCTGGACATTTTTATTTCCTATTTTGAGCCTCGATACTCTTATTTAAAAATGACATAATATGTACCTGTAAGAATACCTGACAATACTCTTTAACTTATTAATTCTTACCTTAAACGTCTACTAAGATCCCCCTGTAAAGATAAAAATTTCATCAAGCATAAATAAGCTAGTCTTAGTTTTAATTTTTGAATTATGTAGCTGAAAAATCTTCAGGCCTCTTTGTCTCCCATCCCCTTCCACACTCTTGTAAAAACAATCCCATTCACAAATGATGAATATAATGGTCTAGTAATTATATAAATGTTTACTGTAATGAGATTACTAAAACTTTTATATTAACTGCCTAACCCCCTCCCCCCCCGCCCCACAAGTTCTCAAAATGATGCAAGAAGGCAAGGCTTCATACGAAATCACACTTGGTGGCACAAAACAACTGACATTTCTTTAACTTTTTCTGTTGCTTAAAAGTATATTTTTAAGAGTGAACTGCAAACAAGTCAAAGAGTTTCTTGATTCTCTTCTTCAGTTCATATATTCTTGTATGTTTTTAATTTCTATACTTACATGTATTTAATAACCAAAATATATGTAATATCTTACCAATTTAGAGCCACCTGCTCGATTAGTTTATCTATTCAGGTGGCCTGTACCTTTCTATTTTTTATAAATTCTTCTTTACCATCTAAAAAAACTGTAATCATTTCTACTATAATTGTAAATAGACACAAATTAAGCTATTGTATTGTATTGTATTTTATCCCACACCCATAGAAAATACAGCCAATACAAGAATACAGGAAAGCCGTTGTATATTCGTCAGTATTCCACTCTTCCTTCCCATCATGCATTTGTATTTTCTATGGTGTGGGATAAAATAGTTATACAATGCTTTCTCGTGGCACACCATAAAATATCCCACTTGTCACTTGTATTTTCTTTTACACTAGCCTAAAGGCTCGTGTGTACACATAGAAAATACAAGTGATGTGTGGGATATTCCATGGTATGCCACTCTAAAGCACTGAATAACTAGTATGTATTTTCAAGAACTTAAAAATGGCCTACTCTTGAATCATTTTTACAGTTCCTTAAAATTATAGTGACATCCCCCTCCCCTCAACCACAATTCTTGAATCTTTTTCTACATTCCTTAAAATTAGTCACAACACTAATTTCTTAAAAAATGAGCCTGACAAAGGCGAACAAATATTGGCCCTTGGGCCATGATGTGTCTGCTGCTTCTGTCACTTTATCCTCCTTTTGGCTATAAGTGGCATCCTGAATCCATTTAACCTTCAACATTCATAAAAACACATGTGAAACTTAAAACTATTAATGCACATATCTGGACTGGCTACTCTTAACTTGTCGTCATTACTCTTACTGTTATTATTCTCCCTGGAGCTATGCACATTACAACTAAAACTACTTAGCAGCATGTAAAAATATAAAATTTCTAGCTCATTTGTACATCATCTTCCTTTAACTAAATAAGTCTTAGCATGTCTCTTAGTAGGACTGAAGAGAAGAATGCAGAAAATTCAAAAAGTTTCATGAAGAAAAAGAACAAATTTTAAGCATTATTCCTGTCAATATAACAAACATTTTATTGACCTACTTGTTCTCTCACCAATGTGACACATCCAGATTTACACTTAAACCAATAACCTATATACACCTATTTCAAAAAACGTTGTCGGTCAGTGATCTGAAATCTGAGACTGAGTGGAATTGAGGGCATGAGCTGTGAATTTTACATAAAATAAGTGTGTGTTAAATTAAGTTTTATCTTTTAGTAGTTTGCAATCAGTAAATAGCTAAATATGACAGCACCAGTGTTTGAGCCAGGCTGCACCATTGCGCCAATCCTGCAATAAAATGTATTCTGTCCCTCTAATATTGCAGTGAATGGTCTACTTGACGCCCAAGAAAAAGCCTCAAGGGACAGTCTCAGCTAAAATGACCCTTTCCTGAAAATCCTGGCTCAAACACTACAGCACCTTTGAGCGATGACCTGCGTTGGCGAATTGCCTGACTCAGATTTCAGATTGCCAACCAACAAGGTTTTTTGAAAGAAGTGTATAAAGACTGATGAGTACAGTGCATTATATGAAATAAACCACGTTTTACAAATATTGCTCACTCTTCTGTGATGTTTGCTCAACACATACTACCACCACATTCAATATTTACAGCACACAACAATCAACTTGCAACTTTTATTGGAGAGAGGAAATTAACCAGAGAACCCAGAGAAAAACCCTAGTGGCAAGGGAGAGAGCTATGCAACAAAAAAATAATAAAAAATTATTAAACCTATATGATGCTTTTGTGGAGTTAGATTTAGTAAGTGGTTGATCAATTCTAAAAACAAATGACATAGTAAAAAAATGACAAGTAGTTGAGTTCACAAGATTATGTTCTTTTCAAGAATACGGGGACCACAGAGGCAGTATAAGCTGGGGTGCACTTTTGTTGTGTAAAAGGATTTGGTAAAAAAAAAATTTTTTCAAAATTTAATTTCATTTTTTGCTTACTTTTATTTTAATATATTATTTGTAATGATTTAAATTTACAGATGCTATCTATTAAATTTTTAACTGGCTAGTATACTTAATTTTCCAATGTTACTCCCCCTTCCAACTTTTAAGGGGTATTCTGTGATCCCCAAGATATATTATCTACTTTCCATGTCTCAAACACTTCCTGAAAAAAGGCATTTGTAGATAATAATTGGCTGATGAAAAAAAAAATACAAAATCGTTATGACAGTCATGACAGAATGTAAAAACTATTATTATTACAAATTGAATCTTACCCAATTTAAGACAAAATACTAAACCAATTAGAATTTAAATCCATTTTATACAGTAAATCTAAGTTGTGCAATTTTTTATTATAATCTGCTTTCTTGCTACTGCTATTATTCCATTTACACCACAAAAGAAAAAAATATTGCTTATCTACAAAAGATCAACCATGTACCTGAAGTTTGGATTTTGAGACTAATATATACATGTAAGATATCGGCTGTCAAATAATCTTTAAAAATAATATGTAAGGACAATAAGAGAATTCCCCCCCCAAAAAATGAGACAAATCTTATGAGAGAAGTTATAAAAATTATTAAAGACAAGTGAAAATGGAATTTTGGATGGAAGAAAGATAAATTTCTTACCAATAAGATGGGAGAAACTTGATCCTTCATTTCTTGTGATAGCAAGAATCAGTGAACAGAGATGGTAGACTACAATAGAGGCATTTTCAAAGATCATACAATTCTCTCAAAGAAATTTAATTTGTCCACAATTTTATCCTATTTTTCAATATTCAGTAATGTCATACATACACTGAAAGAGCAGCAAAACTAAACTATTTTTCAAGGATTTTTGAAGGCATGATGACATCAGATAGATAAGACAAAAAGCAGGAGTGAAAACAGCCACGAAATTTAGCTAGTCTGTTCTATGATTCCATGCATAAATTGGCTATTTCAGAAGACCTCTTCAGATAATGCAACACAATTCTCTCTCACATGAAATATAACTCTACTACAGCCCTAATAAACCTCTTGAAAGGAGCCAATTACAAAACGTACTTTTGTTTAAATTTTATTTCACCTGCTGGTTAAAATGAGACATAACAAGAATAACAAGAATACTGAATATACCACAAATATGAATTAACATGAGTTTATTTTCTTTACTTCACAGTTTTCATCTGACCTGATAAAAACTCAGTTGTTTTTTTGAGGCAAGATTTGGAAAAATCTATTATTCATTCAAGGTTTTTCTAGCCAAAAAAAACCCCTTATATACTGCAATAACAGAGGCTAATATTAACACTAAATATCCATTGTGGATATGGTTTTAAAAATTGTAACTGCATGACAGGTTACCTATAATAAAATAAAAGAAGTCTTCGAGTATGTGTTAATAAAGCCATCCTTATAGAGTTTATGATTAATATTACATCTAAATCAAAGTTTTATGAAAGGATTCTCAGGAATCAAATATAAGAGAAAAATATTTTTTAAAATAATTATAATAGGAAAAATTTCTACCAGTGTTTATGATTGAATTGTGGTATTGGTAGATAAATTTATTCTATCTGAACTATCTAAGAATCCAAATCTTACAACCTTTTTGTCCATACTTTCTGGGTGGGCTTTTAATTTTTTTTTTAATCTGGTCAATAAACACAATGGTTTTGTTGAACTTGAACCTGAGTTATGAATTTTACCATATCAAGTATTTTGAAAATACAAGTACAATTTCAAAAATTCTTCTTTCTTTCTTTCTTTCTTTCTTTCTTTTTTTTTTGAGATTTCAAGGTACTACAACAATTACTATACTAGTACCAGTTAACACAATTACTAAAACCAAATACCGCTATCAATCTAATTGTCTTGGGTAATTCCAGAATTGAATGGTATAATGCCAATTGAAAAATGAAAGACAGAAAAGAAAAACTTTCTCTTTCATGAAGCCCCAGACTAACAGGAGACATTAGCTTCCAAAAATATTTAATGTCACACAATTTATCATCAATGATAAGGCAATTCTAGACAATTATTTTCCCAAAGAAAATTATTCAAAGAGGAATCTAAAACACTTCATCTGATCGTAGGATGCATTATTGATCAATAATGCACCGACTATACATCTTATAATGACTGAAGCTAATAAAATTAATCCAACAAATATGATATTTAGTCGTCACGTTGCTGAAAAATTGGCTGGATTAGAAAGAGGGAATAAATAAAACAACAAAATCTGTTCCTTTGAGTCTGTTTAGGTGGTTTATTTTAGAATTAAAGGATTTTAAAATTAACCTACAAAAATGAATCTCTAAATATTAATTCCTTTGGAGGTGTCTCTCTGACACCGTTCATCATAATGCATTTTAAAAAAGACACAAAATTATGGTAATATTCTTTGATGTTGTTTTTGAGTGTAATTTCAAAGAATCAATTTTTCTGAGGCACCAAGTGGTGAGATTTTGACCATTTTATTATTACTTTTTTAAACCAATGTTGTAAAAAGAAGAGAATTTACACAAAATGTATGCAAAAAACATGTCAACACAGAGACTTTTATCAAACCCTGAAACAGCCTCTGGGCTGATCTAAGTCAGGGCATGGCTAACTCACAGATCAAATTGGAATTTAGCATACTGAGTTTGTGGAGGAAGGAAAACTGGAGAACCTGGAGAATAACTCTTGAATCAAGGAAGAGACCCAACACAACACTCTACTCACATAAAATGCTGAGTCCAGGAATTGAACCTGAGACCCCAGAGGTGAGAGGTGAGTGCCCTATGCTGAACCACCCTTGATTTTCATTACTGTATCTACCATGGAGTAATAACCAAAGAATAAAGAGATTAAAGCCATCTTTCTACATAATGTTTAATGCACAGAAGTAAGAAATTTTTAAACCTATGCATAATACAGACAGCCATGTACCTACTCTTTAAGTATCAAATGCATCTAAGCATTAATCTGCTTTAACCATTAAGCCTAGCATAGTCAGACATTCTGCCTTTACTAACCGGTAAACCCACATCACAATAGATATATAAAATATTTTGCTGTTCAATTGCCATACACAATGAAAGTTTCAGTGCTCAATATAGATGCTATAGATTTCAATGAAGAGCCCTTACCATAGTATTACAAGTGATGTGGTCCATCTCACATAGCCATTTTTCAATGAGACAGTTTATACTTACTCCTGGGGCACATGGCATGGAATATGATATTAAAAATACAACGACACACAGAAGAAAAACACAAATGCTTCTCACGTCTGGTGCAAAAATACAAAATGAACACAGCTCCAGCTGTTCCAATTATTTACATTTTTATGCATGTAAATCCATTTAACTGCTCACTTCTGGGTACTATGTATTTTCCATTTCACTCTATTTAAATAAAAAATACCAATAAGGTTCACACATCTTAGTATCTTACAAGATGAAAGACAGCTAAATGGCTCTGCCAATGTCACCATTGTATCTCCAAATATGACATAACTAATCAATATGGGACTCAGAGGATTAATACTTGCTGTTAATATAATGATTTGTTTGAATTTATCATACAGATCTCCATTACTAGTATTCAAATTCTCCCTTGGCCATTTTCAAATACAAATTGTCATGCAGTACATTTCGAAATTACAACTTCCAAGTAGTTGCAAATATTTTTTTTCATCTGTGTTTAATATACCTGCCCTTTTTTTTGTAATATTATAATGAAACAAACCAAAGGGAGTTTTCTTCATTAGAGCAAGGAGAGTCGCTAGTATTATGGGGGGAGTTATATTGCTTGTTTTGTGTAGCTGGGAAGGGGGTTTAGAAAAGGTGTTGCAGCTAAAATAGTCTTGCCCCCTTTGGGATTTTTTTGTTTTTTGTTCTTTGTTCATTTCATCTTACTTCAGTTATTTAAGTTAGCTGCATATGCAAATTTTTCAGTCTTCGTTCAGCCATTAAGTACTCAACATGTGTAAATATTTCCTTTGTATTTTCTCTGTTTTCCTTTAAGTTTTTTTTAACTTACTTGTATTCAAACATTTATTTTGTCTTGTTTATTTGTAGTTGAATCGTTAGTAAAGATGCATTTATTCCATTGAGTTATGTTCATTATAAAAGGGTAGCCCACCATGGTGTGGGTTAGGATATATCTTAATGACAGACAATTTGATTTTGCCAATGTAATACAATACAATAAACTTTATTTCAATTCAAATTTCAAATAGCAAACACATGCTAATCAACTTTGTTTATAGAGGGTAGCACATAACAGTAATTCAACTGACAAACCTGTGGCCCTCTTTTAGCATCTCTTAAGTTGAAAGGGACAGAAGCACAATTAGTGTGATCATCTGGGTCACGGGAAGATCTAACCATTTGTAGATATAATTACAAAGGTAGCACATTATCAGTTATATTCTAAACACTGGTCCTGCCAGGGTTTGAACCCATGACGTCCTGCACAACAAACCAATTATTCTCTACCAACTGAGCTAACCGGGTGGCAGTTAAACCTGCCTTGGTCATTTCTAATGTCTATTTTACTCTCCATCTCTTGTCTTTTTGGTAAATTTAAATCTAATTTTCCTATGGACCTAAGAAAATCCTAAGAAGGAAAGCCAAAGAACAAACTCTACTCTTGTCATTTTGAGAACATGGGTGATAGCTAGGGTATGCATATTGCAATTAATAAGTTGCAACTTTTTTTCTTTTTTTTTATCATTGTTGTTGTTGTTGTTGTTGTTGTTTCAGGTTGGAGTTAAGATCATTGATAAGACCTAGAACCACAGGGATTGCAAGGAGACCAAAATTAATAGATTTGAGGAGATTCAACTAAGAGGGAGACATTTGACTCCAAGAATTAACAAAGGGTTTAACTAGTTTCAAAGTTTCACAAATGACTCAAGAAGCACATGCCTTCATTCACAAGAGAAAATTTGTAACTCCAAAACCACAAAAGCACACGTGGGAGTGAGAATTCATTCCACATGCTCTTAGAAACAACAAGGCCACAATCAAGTGGTTATATGATATTTTAGCTCTTTTTTTACTCCTTGTTCTAAATCTTAGGTAAATTAAAAGCATGGTATTTGAATCTTGTAATTCAGCTCTTAGTTGTAATGACGATAATTAAATATATTCCATTTCATTCCGTTATGTTCCATTCCATTCTGTTATGTTCCATTCCATTCCATTCCATTTTATTCCATTCTATTTCATTCTACTCTACTCTACTCTTACAAGTGGAAATTTAATTTTGAAATTTTAAATTTAGCAAAAATACTTTTTCATTGGGATATTGTCTCTCTTTTTTTTCGTTAGGTGCATGCTAGTATTCAGTCTTTCTACAAAACACTAAAATATTTTTATCCCCATGAAAAAAAAGCAAAAAACGTTCTTCGCTAAATTTAAAATTTCAAAATTAAATAACCACTTGTTAGTCTCTATTCATATTCTATTCCTATTCTCTCGATTTTGATAATTTACTCCTCAAAACTTGCACACCAGTGAAGTGACATGAAGACAACGCCTTGTGAAGCACAATCAATCAAATAAATAGTTTTCAATTCTGTAACCCCAAAAATCTTCTTTCCCCCTCCTTAATACTCAGGATAAAAGTCAAGTTGCTGCTTATAATTTACAAGGAATTTACAATAACCAAAGTGTTTATAATACTTAAAAACAAGTATAGTAATAACAGGATACTTACACAGCTTCCAGACAGATTAGGTTCAGAGTTTCCAAGAGAAGGATTTGCCCTCATTCGTACTAAGTTTGAAGTTTCTTCATATCTTGATGCATGGTATCCCAAACTCTCCACACGACAGCGCCCACCAAAGTCATCAGACAGACGGTTTCGATTGAACCTGAAGTTCTTTGGTAGTGTAGAAGAGACAAAAACATCAGATTGAGAGCCAGCACTGCATTGAAGTCCAAGCTCCAAGTCTGACTGTATAAGTGGGGGATAGCATTATCAAAGAGTTAGTTCAAAGAATTAGTATTTGACACATAGCATGCAATTTCAATACATCAATCAAATCTATTATCACTATAATTATCATAAAACTTATTTAGAATTAATCTAGAAAAATAAAAATCAAAGAAAAACAATTAACATGCAAGTTAGATATCAATATTATTTCAACAAAAATTAATCTTAAATTTATATAAACATTTTTCATAAATTACAATTACAAAGAGGAAGACATACTGAGAGAGTGGATAACAGAATATAGGGAGAAGGTTTATAAAATGCTGGTTGACTAAAATAAATTCAAATATTTCAATTTTAATAGATTATGTATATAAAATTCATCAAATTATTTCATTACTGCCACTTTCTCTGCTGATATTTTTCATGACTATGATCCCAGACAATGTCATTAATTACAGAACTTGGTATACAGACTCCAACATTTATCTTGGGGCAAGTAGGAGATTATCTAATATCCACACTGTGCACAAGTGAAATAGGGCAGACAAATGGGAAATAACAAATGCAGAGTACCCTTGAGCAGCTGTTTTATATCCATGGAATATCTGACAAACATACATTTCAGTATTAGTCTATAACTGAGCATACCATACTCTGTGTGATTATCAATGTATAACCTTACTTTTTTCAACTAAGGAATGTTTGAGGAACAATAATTTTATTGTAACCAAAGTGTTATGATGTTAAAGCTTTTTTTTGTGCAAAAATGACAAGTCATTATGGTACTACAACTGAAAAAAATTAAACATTTAGAAGTATGATATTAAAAAATGTCTGCACACAGCTCAACTAGGATACAAGGAGCATTCTCTATTACAATCATTGAGAATCAAAAGGAATTAAACCATGATTAGAGTAATATTATGAAGCCAATATATTTTAATAAAATATAATTGAAAATCTACTATTCTAAAAACCAGTTTATTTTGCTATGAACTTTTATCAAGGAGTTAAATCTTATTTTATTTCCCTTTAATTGATTTCAAAGTCTTTTTGTAATTTGTTTTCAGTCTTGAATGTGGTGCAACAAAAGTACTAGATGAAGGAAGACTAGATAAGGAGCAAATGGATGACCAAAAGCTTTTTTCAATTTAAATACAGTAATAGTGTTTGGAATATTAGGAATGTATGTGTTTCTTCTGAAAATAAAACTCAAGCCATCTCCTTTGTTGGGAAAAATGAGACAGCATCAGCTGTCAAATCTTGCCTACAAAAATATGAAGCTTTCTGTTATCTGTGAATAGTCTAGCCACAAAAATAGCTGAACTTAAGATAAAAAACCTCATTATTTTCAAATAAAATTTTTCTATAGATTCTTAAAACATGACTTCAAGTTCTGAAGGGTCTATACAGAATGCCTAATCTGAAATCAGTCAAGTGTCTACACTGTATTTTTATCCCTCATAAGGTTGAATTATTTTAGAAAAACATATCTGTGATTTTGATTCATCTACAGTCATTATTTGTTGTTTCATCAAGTCAAATTCAGATTCATTCTGATCTTTTTATTTATAAAATCAAAAATTACAACAAGGAAAGATAGGCTTTGAGTCATGTTTTTTTTTTTGTCAAAAAAGGTTGCAGAGGTTTTGTTAATATTTGTGGAACAGTTTTTAGATAGAAAAGAAAATGTATCAAGCCCTGTGGGTGTGACTCAAGTGAAAATAATGAAATTTTCACCTTATTTGAGAAAAACATCACCACAAAAACCCTATGAATCTGGAGAATAATTTGTAATCTACACCACCATGTAACTTTGGATCATCTACATGCATAATATAGAGTTCCAATTGCACTTAATTAGTTACCACTTTTTGCAAAAAGAAATCAATTCCCTAATTCTTCAAGATATTTATTTTTCTCACCAATTTGATATTTGATTGTGAAAGTATCCTTTGGATTAATCAAAAAAAAGGGATAAAAACAAAAAAAGGAGAAACCAACTTACCTATTTCTGACAATTCTCTCAGTCTACAGTTGAGCAATGCTGTATTCTGCTATGTGACATGTACTAGAGAGGTTTATATGCATACTTGAATGCATTTAAATATATGTTAAACCTAAGTATACATTACAGTTGAATCAAAATTCATGTGTCATTTAAGGGTGTTCACTGCTGAGAGCCATTCATTCTAACCACCGGTAGCTGAATAAATTACAGCAAATCATCTAGTCATGAACTGAAACTTTATGATCAAGAATAATGTGTAATGTGTCAATCATGGACTTTAATATTGCTGACAAAAAAATTGACAGCATTTTATTTGGAAATACAATTTACATAAAATGCACTTCAAGATATATTATTTGGAATTCTAACTATCATAGACTTTGGAGCCCAATGCAATGGACATGTGATTTTTATTTTATAAAATCTCACACCGAATCTTTTGCCGTGTTATTATATAGATAAATATGTGCTATATATTTTTCCAAATAATGGATAATTATATACAAAGGGTATTTCCAGTGGGAACAGCTGAAGTGTATACACTGATGACTAAATATCCGGTGTTTTGAAAAGAAATGTAAATGGTGTTTATTCACAGTAAAAATATAAAAATTCACAACAAAAGGGACTCATTTTATTTTTTGAATAATTTTCACAGCTCTGTGATCATGAAAAGCTGTTTTGTTTTGTTATATAAGTGTTTAATAAATCAGGCAGCACTGGGAACTGAAAAATACGTGCAAGTTAATAAAATCGTCTCGCAGTGTTTAATATTTTTTAAAATAAATTCCAAATTCCTAAGTTAAAAAAATATGACTAATCCTTAAATCTATGTAATTTATTTTTAACAAAAAGAAAATTAAATCGCAGAAAAATCGAAGAATCGAGTTCCTCACGAAAAAAAATCTTTTTTTTTTTGTACAATACTTTGGAAAACGAACACGGAATTGAACAATGAATTTTAAATCTTTCGAAGTCAAAATAAATATAATAGGATTTTGAGTCAGGTTTGTGACATATCGTTAAGAGATAAGTTTGATAATATTAAGTTCTCAGTTATAATACCGTACGCACCTCATGTTCCTCGTTATCCGAGTCTTCGTCTCGTAGTTTTACGACGGCTTTCATGAGCTCAAGCCTGTCCTTGGCATCTTTGACATGAAAATCATGCTCCAAGTCATCTTCAGTGATACTTTTAAAATACTCCAACGAGATATAGCTGGGAAAAATCTTATCCAAGTGACCGAGAGATTCTTTCTTGAGATAAGAACGAAGAGCCTCTCTGTCTTCGCCAAACGATGAACCCTCTTCTCTTTCCTTTCTCTTCTCGCACTGTTCACCACAGTTCTCCATCTTAAAAACAACCTTCCTTCTAAACTACAGCATATTTAGGAACAACAGGACAAACTTTCAGCCATATTGAGCGACTCTTGTCCCCTGAACTTGACATAACCAAAGACGAACACCAGAATATGCCTCGGTATTTCTTCACCATATTACAGCTGCAGTACTCATTACATTTTGCCGTTTTTCGTTCATTAAGATCCTTAACGACTTCACCACACCATAGAGGATGTATAATATTCGATCCTGGTCCGGTTTTGGTGATGTTAGAACATTTTTCTCGGGATAAAACAGCTATATTTTGTAAGGACGGATCTTCGCTAACTTTTCGTGGAGCGTGGAAGAGTCGATATGGGCCGCCGCATGACCGCGCATGCATACACTAGGCTAAGCCACTTGCCATCAAATTCATATTCATTAAATATTTTCATTTCTGATTTTATCCGATAAATTTTACACCAAATTAAAATAACACATATTTCATATTATAGTTATAATATAGTTTATTTTCATTTTTCAGGATTTTTATTTTAAGATCTTTTTAAGAGAAAGGTATTAAGGTCATGAGACGTGGGTGGTAGAAGGTTAATGTTTCTCAAGGGGAGACTTGAGAATACATTACTTAAAAGGGGAGTTTATGAAAACTTATTTTTTTGCAAAGGGAGGTGACGGAATTTAAGTCCAGCTATATCTTCCCTTTCAACTTCCCCTGAACTGTCTCATATATTTAAAAAAGCACGTTTTACGACCTTCACTCCCTGTGAGGGTCTCTTCCGTGAGGTTCCTCTACACGCACTACACACTGCACACTGCACACTACACACTGCACACAACACACTGCACACTACACACTACACACTGCACACTACACACTGCACACAACACTTCGCACTGACTGGGGGCACTGTTACTTCACACACACTACCACTACATTAACTGTTTTAAGCATACAACTCTCAGCTCTCATGTTGATTTATGCGGAGGGAGGAAAACCGGAGAACCTGGAGAAAAACCCTCGTGGCAAGGGAGAGAACAGACGACTCATATGCGACTCGTTGGACTCACAGCGGTGAGAGGCGATGCACTACAGGGTATGGGTGGGTGAAGTACGGACAAGCACACCAATTTCCGTGTGCCTGACCATCTCATTAAGGACATGTACCTCATTATCATGTGTATCCTGATGTTCGTAGGATTTAAGCAAGAAAGACCCTTTTTACAATGGTCCTTAGATTCTTCTTACCTTAGTTTAACAGGTAGCGTTGTCACGATTGTCACGCAACAACACAGCTATAGCCAATCACTTTGCATGACAACCCTTATTTTCTGGCGGTCGATCATTAAATCAAATATTATGTTTGATTAAATCCGTAAGCATAGACTCAAAAGCACCCAAATTAATATTTTTTTGGCAAAAATCATTCATTTAAATCGGGTTTCAGTTAATAACTTCAAAAATATTAATGTAAACAATGACGCACTTCCGCGGTCTAACTGCTTTAGGAGGCTCACAAATTTCCGCCTTTCTCTCAGTTCGTGATCCATAAAGGAAAAATAAATACAATAAATACAAATTCGAAAAAGAAGAAGATAATTGTTTCTTGTCATACGAGCAATGGCTTTGAAAGGGGAGGGGAATTTAAGTGTTTTCCTTTATTTATTATTTTAGGTACGGAAAGAAGAAAAACTGTGCGATAACTACTTGGTTTTCTTGTTTAATGGATAGGAAGTTGTGGATAAACATTTTCGCTTTATGTTAGCGAATTTTGTGAGAACGTGGTCCCATAAATACGTCACTACTTTTAAAAAAGCGCTAAAACTAGTTAATTGAAACGCCGGGAACTAGGACGGGGAATATAAAGCTCACGTAGAGTTAAGTTTGGCACATTTTCCCGGTCCTTGGAAATGCCCTGTTAAACCCTCGGTCCTCACAGCCTCGATGTTTATGAACTCCTCCTCATGCACTCGGGAAAAACCACAAGGCTAATGCGCCCTCCCTGTCACAGATATTTTGGTCAAAGCCATTTTGACAATGGAGGATGTCCAAGACCGAACCACGTTATGGTAAATTTATCGATATCACAAAATAAAATGAATAAATCTCTTTCACTAATTGGTAACCTGAGTATAAGGCTTTCCAGGGGAAGGGGAAGAAGCGAGGAGCGAGAGAAAGGGAAAGGCAAGGCCCTCCTCTCCTTTCCCCTCTCCTCCCCCTCCCCTCCCCCTCCCCCTCCCCCTCGTATCTTTGTTTAGGATATATTTATGTGGCAACTTGGTGAACGTTCATGAAGCTTCAATGATTGTTGTGTTTTGAAACCATAAGTCAGGAAGAGGCTCTAGAATTTTTCTAGGGGAGGATGGACCTATAGTATTTGCGAGTGAAAAGAGTACATAATAGGAGCTGGGAAGGGCGCCTTCCTGTCCTCAGTGGAGGCGCATCCCCATCATACTCCCCCTAAATCCACACTGTAGTACAATTTCTCAAGGTACAATTTTCGGGGAATTCTACATCTATGTATTCTACTATTCAACGTCACTACATCCGTGTAAGGTAAGCTTCATGCTTTTCAAATAGATAAGAATTGAAGACATATTTTCATTTATTTTTTAAATTCATCACAAAGATAAATGTCTACAACGTTTGCTAGTTCTAGTTTGGAATTGCACGAGCTAGTTTTTTGATTGTTCGTCAACGTTATTTTTAAAGTTTTTACATTATTTTACCTTACACATAAGAACAGTTTCTTTCTTTGTGGGAAATGAGAAGCATTTTGAAGTTCCGAGCTTCGGAAAAGAGAATTTTCTCTCCCCCGTTACCCTGAAAGCTTTTCGGTAAAGCTAAGCCTGTCCAGGATGACCAACGTGGGACAGTTTTTCTAGGACTTGTGTAGTCCCTAGACACAAACTTCCACAATGGGTATTAGTATTATATACTATAGTCTATACTACTGGCATTAAGTATGGATGTTAGGAAATATGTGTCTTCACTTTCCCAAGACGGGGATATCTAGCAGACAGTATCTTCATCTTCTACTATAGTTAAATTAGTTACACCTATTTTTTTTTTCTTTTTACTTTTTATTTATTTATTTAATTTAATTTTATATTTCATTCATTCATCCATCCATCCATCCATCCATCCATCCATCCATCCATCCATCCATCCATCCATCCATCCATCCATTCATTCATTCATTTATTTTCCCCAGAGTTATGGATTTGATAGAGACAACTTGATATATATAATATATTTTAAATACACTAAAACTATTTACAAGATATCAAGGGGGTATGCCCCCCTTCCAGTACTCGCATTGAACTACATACAGTAAAGAGCTATCATCACCCCCTAAAATGAATAACTAGTAATACATGGGTGAGCAGCTTGGTGGGTGGGTGGGTAGATTATCGGAAGTGTTCACCCATCAAACAATAAACACTTGCAAGGATGCTAAGGGCATGAACCAACAGACAGTTGGAACTGGCTCAAGCTGCTTGGTCTGTTCATATGCGATGCAAAACTGTCAGCGGAGATCGTATCTAGCGTCCCACAAGCTCGTCCTTCAAACAAAGATACCCTAGGTACTTGCAGAAGCGATTCTGGTTTATAGGTAACGTTTTCATACGTGAACGTGTGAACATTCACCGTGTTTTGTCGGCGAGATTTCCTAAGAAATTTGTTCATTTTCCGTCTTATACTCTTAAGGTTTTTGTAATACATAAAGGGGTTGATGACTCCATTGGATAATACCAGAATAGCACAGCCATAACGGATTATGAAGTCAGTACTGTGGCTAACGCGCTGGCCAACGATGGATTTGATTACCTGATACAAAATGAAAGGAAAACAAGTGGCTCCGAAGATGACTACGAGCCAAATGACCAAACAAATAGAGCGGACTTTTTTCTCTGTCAAACCACTGGGATTTGGGTTTCTAGGAGTTGGTAGTACTAAACTATCTTTGAACTTTCTGATCACGAGAGCTGAGCGTGTGGTGGTGAGGCAGATGACGACCACAGGAAGGATTAGTGTGAAAAACAACGCTGTGATATAAACTGCTTTTTTCTCTTGACTTTTGAGATCTTGGGCGCAATCCAACGAATAATGAGAACTGTTTTCAAGGTTTATTGTAAACGTTTTGAACGAAAATGATATTACAAAGCTCCAGAAAATTGCTGAAACCCAGGTACACTTGACAATCTTCCGAGTAAGCCCCACCGGGAAACTACGAAAAGGCCAAACCAAACTGACATACCTCTCAAGACAGATCACCGCTAGAAGTTGTGTGGACAACGTGGGGAATAAATACTGAAAAAGACGCATGGCATAACAGCCATAACTTGATTGAAGAATGCGGAAATGCTGCTGGACAACAAGGCTTGTAGAGGAAAGAAGCGACGCCATGAGATCTGCCAGCGACAAGTTGTAGATGAGGAAGAACACGAGTGCGCGCCTTTTCTTTTCTTCAATCGGTCCATCATACTTCGATTCTTTCTTGGTAAGAATCATCATGATGGAATTGGCAACAGTGCCAAGCAGTGCTACCGTACTCATTGCCAAAGTAAGGATCAGAAGATTTGCACTGGAGGTTGGAGTGCTGTAGGTTCTGATGTTCGATCTCGACGTTAGGTTGGCCGTGCTATTGTAGTTTACTATCAATCGACTAAAATTCCTCATTTTGGTTCCCTGAAGAAGATTGTCTACAAATAACGACAAATTAAAGAGCAATGAACTGAGGAACTTGACAAACTAAGAGAGACCACTCACGTTATGATCAAGCCTAACTATGAATGCCCGAAACTATATAAGCCTTTCTAGTGCACGACTGGACCTACCGCGCATATAAATACATAAGCTTGTTTCCCAGGGGGAATTGCGAGGATCTATCCTTCATTTTAAAAGCGTGAAAGACCTTGATAATTACACAATAGACCTTTCCCGAATTCGCTTTGATGATCACGAAACAATGGTTCCAAGTCGAGACTGAACTTGATTCTTTTGTTTATCAAGGCCAACCTCGACTTGAAA
>JAAAQI020201326.1:0-21222 GCA_011800005.2 Stichodactyla mertensii
AACCTCATTTCCAAGCACTATAACTTTCCATTATTTCTAGTTCATGTATTTCACAGTGCTACGCGGTCCACATATTCTTATGGACTGGGCCGAGTGACAAAATGGCTGCCGTAGAAAAGGTTCGAATCTTCGTGGTCGGTGATTCAGGCGTCGGTAAAACCTCTCTAGTACACCTGATTTGTCACGAAGAGAGTATACAGAGTCCAGCATGGACTATTGGTTGTACTGTCGAAGTCAAACTGTACGATTACAAGGAAGGGATGCCTGGAGGCAAGACTTTTTTCCTCGAGTTTTGGGACATCGGAGGGTCTGCCAACCACGAGATGAGTCGTTCTATCTTCTATCACTCCGTCAATGGTTTAATCCTTGTTCACGATCTGACCAATAAGAAATCCTTTACCAACCTACGAAAGTGGCTGGGCGAGGTTTTAAATTCCAGTAACTCAAGCAGTGGTTCAAACTCTAAGGCAAATGAAAGCTGGTTTGGGGGAGACTCATCCGTAGAAGATTTCGACCCTGAACAGTTTGCTGGCAATCAAATCCCGGTTCTTGTCGTAGGAACAAAACTTGATCAGGCAGGCTCGTCCAGGGTTTCCAGCTCTGCACGAGCAATGAATTTAATTGACGAAATAGGCGCCGATGTAATCAATATAAACTGCAATGATCCAACTCAACTGAGACCGGGCCACTTGAACTCTAGAAAACTGCGAAACTTCTTTGACAAAGTCATAGAAAGAAGGTTTCACACGAGAGATGCGTCGCAAAGTTATGGATACCAAGAAGGACCGAAGCTATTCCAGGAAAGGACCACCAAAAGAAAACAGTTTTGATATAAGATAAATAAAGTAATTGCAAGTTGCATAATATATTATTTAAGAGGACAAAACATGTTCTCTTGTTATGAAATTAAGGCCCAGTTCGGTTCATCGTCTCATGAGCCAAACCTAATACAGTACTTTCATGAGAACTACAACATCTGGATTGACGGGAGTATCATGATGTCGGAGCAACTCTATTGATTCAAATGAGGAACTTTCTCATGAGCTGATGACCCTAATGCTGTGTGCCATTTTCTTTCTGTCTGTTTACCACTGACTTAAATGCTTTGCTATATAATATTACTAGTAATTTGCTTGACTGAATTAGGTATGCTGAAGGTTTGATGTCTAAATCAGCAGTTGGAATTACATCATTAGTTGATGTCAATCAAAATTGGGTTCAGCTCATGACAAGATCCACATTTGAACTTGGCCTAATCAACACTTAGTGGTAGCTGATGGTCAGGTTCATAGATTGATGAATTAAAAAAAATGGAGACAGCTGAAATAAGTATTCCATTTCTGGAATATTTCCTTTGAAAAGTTGAATTGGTAGATTTGAATTAAATGGTTCTATAATTTGTCAGTGTACTACTTGTTTTTAGCCATATACCCATATAGGAAAATGTTCCCTTTTTGCCTAAAGTGGAAGTGGGGTAAAAGGCAGCCATATATATTTCATGGTACTAGTCTTCATTTAAGAGCATAAATGTCTGTCAATCCCTGTTTAAGAAATATTGTGTTATTCTTTGAGTGGATTTCATATCATTGCTGAATAGTTGACTAAATGTATCTAAATGAGACAGCTATACAGGTGTCATGCTACGTTTTGTAGAGATTGATATTACCGTGTATCCGAGTAATTAACGTTCATTTTGACAGTTATTAAATTTTATTAGGAATAGTGGTCATTGCAAGTGCAGAACCAACTGTTGTGTGGTAATGACCAGCTAAACAATACAATTACCAGCAAGGAATTTGGGTTAATAATTGTGAAACCTTATCGAAGTTATTCAATGTAGAATTTGGTAAAACTGGGGTTAACTTAGTTCTTGAGATCGCTGCAGTTGGTAATTTGCAGTTTTATATTAATTGATAAATTTGACATATTTTATGTGCCCTAGGGGATAGAACAGTCTAAAATAATTTTTGCAGTTTGTTTGGTTATATCTTGTATTGTCAGTCGTGGTTATTGTATTAACTGAAACCACACGTATTAGTGGTTTAGCAAAGTTGTTGTCCTAGAAACCCTAAAGTATAAATAGCATGTATGCTTTGTAAGAAGTTAGCGCTTAAACATACAGAGATCAGGGAGTGACCTAAGAGAGCAAATAAATTGGAAAAGGTACGTCCCAGCCTTGTAGATCCTGGCCTATAGACTAGTCTGACACAGGTGACATCAACCCTGGTGCTTTCATAATTATTTCCATGATGGGAATTGTTTTTCATATTTGTGTTCAATTAAAAATAGTTAATTACTGAAACATTTTATTAAGTTTATCTTAAACTACAGCCAAACATTGTCAACAAATGTTTATATACTTGGTCACTTTCTTGGGCAAAAGATTGCCATAATGTACAACTTTTATACTCAAGCCCTTATGCCATATTGTATGCATCATACACACCTGTATTAAAGTTCAAACTTTTCTCCAAGACTTTGCATTGCTTCATGATAACTATCACAGTTTTATAATTTCCCAATAAGGAAATGACTGAAAGAAAATTATAGATTTCTTTCATTCTATTCTTGCATTCTGTGCAATACATGTATCTTTTAGGTGCAGCAACTGCTTTGAGTGCAGAAAAAGCTCCAAGGAACCCATTTTAAAGTTTCTTGTTTCTAGTGGATTTAGTCATTGTCTTCACCATCAGATGTCTTCACATGCTTCCTAATATTTTTGTCTTGTCTTCTTTTACGTTTAGCAAACTTAACCTCTTCATTCTTTGCATCCTTGTTTTCAAATTCCTCATTTGCAACAGAAGACCCTTCCTCTGAGCCTTGTACATCTGAATCTCCCAGTTCATCTTCTTGCCTCTGTAACAAGTGTCCTATCTCCACCTTGTTCTTATTCCCCTCTTCTTGAGGTGCATTTAACTCCTTTTTAGGTTTGGCAGGTAGTTTAGTTTTGCCAACAACATATTCTGGCATCATGTGAACTCTTTCTTTTTGCTTGATAACTGTTTTCCCTTCAATTTCCATCCCTTTATCGTCATTACTAATGGGTTTAGAAAAACAATGCTTGCTTTCTACGATGTTTGAATCTCTGTCAGAAGAATCAGCTGATTTTTGGAGATGTTTTTCTTCCCCAGACTTTTTCCTTTCTTTTAATTCATCAAGAAAAGACAACGCTGCATGCTTATTAATCTCATTAGCATTCATCCTTCCCAATTTCTCACTTCCATCCTCTTCTAAGCTGTATTTGGTCCATTTGTGAGGATGTAAGACATGATCAGGTACTAAATTTGGACGTCTTTTGATGACTCTCTTCAACTCCTTCTCCTCTTCCTTTTGCGGCTCAAGACGATCAAGACTCGAGAAAACCGAATTAGAGCGTTCCTGAAAGTCCTTGTCGCCACGAATGTGCAGAAAATTGTTATCTTTTTCACTCATTTTTTCAATACTTTTTACAAAAGTGAAAAAGAATATTGGCTGCGCAATTTGTGGTAGACTGGAACTAGTACACACAGGCAGCCCATGGAAGCAATGCTCCTGTGAATACATCATGCCTAAAAGTCACAAAATTTCAGAATTCGATAAAGCACATGCCTTGATCTTATGTTTTTCCTAGTTGTCTTTAATATCTTTTTTGAATAGTTTTAGCCGTTTTTCTCATTTTATGCGTAAGACATCACTAGATTATTGATTGGGTTGCCTGTGGTCCCTTTGCTTAGTTACAGCGCGTAATTAGACATAGCAACCAAAATGGCGGATTGTTTTGATAAAACTCGAACGTGAAAAATCTGTGGAAAAAAATGCAATCGTTTCCTTGTACTGTCACCGATTCTTTCAATTCACAGCTAAAGGCTCTTTGCATCAAGGAATTTCCATGTGGATTCGGTACATGGGTAAGCAGAAGAGCTTCACATATCAATTTCTTGATCCAATAAAAATTTTAAGCTTAATAAGCTTAAGTAAATTTGTCGCTTTAATTGAGGAAACAGTATCGATGTTATCACGATAGTTTTTGCCTTGAAGGATAATGTTGCTATTAGACTGCGTTTTTAAACTGTAAATATTATCGTGAATAGAGAATTCCAGGTTTAACGAATTTAACAAAGCAAAAAGGCAAGACGGCTACAACAGCTGTGCTCTCCCCAACATCACGTGCAGGTAAAGATTCCATTTTAGAATTCAAAATTCGAGCTTTTTTCTAACTTTAAGATAAGTATTTTGAATCTCATGATATTTTGCTTTCTAAGCTTCGGTGAGATGTGACTGCTGATTGACCCAGATAGACTTATAGTCTTCAAAAATGTATTCAAAGTTTATAATCTTTACAGTCAAAGGACATGAAGCGTGCCCTTCTAGACTGCATTAATGATTTCATTATTCGACCTGAGTTTTCATTAATAAAACTGAAGACTCCAAGCCTCAAAATCCATTTTCTACTCGCATTTTGATTCCATTCTTTAACGAGTGCCATAAATAGTTAGGAAAACTCCACAGAAAGGCCAGTACAATGTTTGCATGCTTTTCCGATTAAAATTCAAGTAGAAAATCAATTTTGAATTCACCAGTCTTCCATTTTATTAATGAAAATTTAAAGTGAATAATCAACTCAATATTCGAATAATGAAATCATTAATACAGTCTAGGGGGCACGCTTCATGTCCTTTGACTGTAAGTAAATTCAAAAGTAACCCAGCCAGCTAGAGAACAAAACATTTGTTTACATGGTCAAAAATTACTAAGGCAAGGGATGGCATGTATAAAAATGCACCATAATAATCCTGAAAGAGAATGGGGTAGATTGGAAAATGTTGGTAATCATAAATCCAGTAATTTTTGATATCTTCTTGGTTTCATTTATGATGTTTTACAGAGGTAACAGCACACCATGAAACAAAAGAGGGTCTAGAGGAGCTGTCAGTCACAGTGCCTTACAATGTGGATTGTTCTTGGAGTAATGAAGCATCTACTTTAAGAGAAATAGCTGTACAAACACCAGAAAAACTCAGCAAAGAATTTATATTGAATCATTTTAAATCCCTAAGAATTGTAGATAAAAGGGTAAGTGAATAAATGATCAAATGAATATATATATTTGGTAACTAAAATATACGATAATGATGATGTAAGCTGGCTGTACTGTAGCTGCACCACACTTTACAGTAACCTAAACATTGTGATTGGATAATTCCCATGAAAACAATGGGAAGCCATTTCAGTGCTACTGCATACCATACTGTGTACATGCTGTAAGTCATGAGTACCATACATTTCCAACTTATACGAAAACTGCTATAAAAGAATTTGTGTCATTATGTTAGGTCACTGAAATAGATAAAGGACTTCTTGAATTCAGAAATCTAGAAAAATTTACCCTTAGTGCAAATCTGATCACTAGTGTGGACTCAAAGAGACTTCCAGCTGAATTACAGGTTTGTTATAACACACCTTATAATTCTACATGTCATATATATATAACAGCTGCCAAAGTACATTTTTACCAATGCAGTCTGCTATGAGATCAATGGAGTTAAAATCCTGATAGATTGAATGATTCTGAAAATCCATTTATTTAATTACGATTATCATGTTATATTATTAGAAAGTAAATGTTTTTACTATACCTTTACTATTACATATTTTAGGAACTGGAATTGTCTGCCAATCAGATATCTGATATTAGTCCACTTTGTATAAATCCTCCACCTTTAATTCATCTTGGCTTGAGTTATAACAACATTGCATCCATTCCAAGTCAAATAAAACCACAGACTTGGTAAGTCGGCATGAAAAATGTACTTTGCAAAATTTCACCTAGATAAAAGTTCTCTACAAAATATATTATCTGTAGCTCACCCATGGAGATGCAGGTCATTGAATTCCAAATTCAATGCTAAGTCAAAACCCAGCATGTGTTAGCTAATTAATCAGAGTGTGTGTTAAATTGTGGCTATATTATAAAATGATAAAACCTGCAGAAACCTACTTGAACTCCAAATTCTTTCCAGTTAAGATGGATATTTAGTCATTTTTGGAACTAAATATAATTATGTAATCCATTACAGGTGGCATATACTGCCAATTATATAAGTACTGTGCATCAACTTTTTTAAAATCACCATGTAGTCAATTTGTAATTATTTTCAATTTTTTCATAGGATCCACCTTCTTTCGTTAGATGTTAGCTACAACAACTTATCTCATCTTGAAAATACCATCAACATACTCAAAATGCTTCCTAAATTACGTAACCTAGTTCTACAGGGAAATCCTTTGGTGGTAAGAATTTTCTGGTTTTATAATGATTAATAAATAATATCATCATCATCATCTTCCCTTCTCTGGAAACTTGGTTCCTTAGGGTACATCTACTGTTACTAGCTAGTCACTGTTCTATTATATAAGTACTGTATATAAATGAATGATGTCTGACAATATTCCCTCCATTTAATTTACTATTCCTATAAACTTGTATTCAAGCTTGCACCTGGTTACCATGGTTATGTAATTGACTCTATTCGTCAACTGACTATACTGGATGATAATCGTATCTCTGCTGATGAGAAGCATTATTTTAAAGGTCTTGCTAAACTAAAAGGTTTGTAGGTGTTTTTAAACACCATTTTTTAAAGTTAAAAGTTAAAAGTCCTACCCATGCCAAGTGACATATAGGGCAGTGTCTATCTCCGTTTCCATAGCGCTAGGCCGCACGGTTACACAGGTAGTGAAAGCCGCAGCAGGGGGCTGGTCTACTGGTCTACAGGGGGCTGAACTTCCATATTTCATACCATTTATACTAAGTACCAAGCTGGCAGACAGTATGTTCCATTTTTAACATTTTTGGTATGAAGTGGCCAAGGCTCGAACCCCATGACTTCCCAGTCATGAAGCAGATACTCTTCCACTAGGCCACATGACTGGTTACAAACATCGTTCTTTACTCAATTAATATATAGTTTGCATAGAACATAATCATGGACAGAAAAGTTAAATCACATAGAAACCAGTTGTAATTTCATCATTTTGAATCAATGTTTAGATATTCCACTAGATGAAAGTCGATTGACAATTAAAGTTGATGCCATAACAGGGGTTAAAGCACCAGAGGAAATAGAGGCAAGTATATTTCATTGAAACTTACCTGCAATGATGATGTAACTAGTATAGTAAAGGGAATGTCTGTTGACATAATTATACTGTAGGGTGTTGGAGGGTGGTGATTAGGGTGTTGGTGGGTGGTGATTAGGGTGTTGGTGGGTGGTGATTAGGGTGTTGGTGGGTGGTGATTAGGGTGTTGGTGGGTGGTGATTAGGGTGTTGGTGGGTGGTCAGTGGGGTGTTGGTGGGTGGTCAGTGGGGTGTTGGGTGGGTGGTCAGTAGGGTGTTGGTGGGTGGTCAGAAGGGAGTTGGTGGGAGTGATGGTAGAATAAGAGTTACTGACAACTTATGCCTTCTTACACAATTTAACATACAGAATTTAAACTGTTTCATTTTTTAACAAAATTTACACTTCTTGAACAGGATCCAGAGTCACAGATGGAGTATCCCAAGATAGAACACAAGTTCCATGTAGAGTTTAAGTTTCTTGAACTACCTTTTGAACAACGTGCAGCTTCCCCTTCACTTTCTGTACCAACCATGTCTATAACTGGCCCAGATGAAGAGGATTCTAAGATTCTAGAATGCAGTGATGCTGTAAAATTTGGTGAGGATGAACCAGGTAATTAATGTAGCTTGATTTGCAGAATAAAAATGTAGTTGCATTTACATAAGTCTGTGCCATGCCAAGACCATGCAACAGATGCAGAAATGTTATAAATTTAAAAAAACCCTCTCACTGAAACAATCTAAAAATTTTACTATGGTTATGGCAGGACATACAGGCAAGGGGTTGGAGTATGGTTTTTACATTTATGCAATGTCAAGTTTCTGGCATACTTTCCTTCAGTCTTTCCTTTTTCTTAGGGCATCAAATCTATACAGGGAACATTAGATCAAATGCATAAACTTAAATTTCTTATCATTATAAAATTTCAATTCAGGTTTTCTACTTAAAAATGCCACTGAAAGTTCTGCTTGGACAGAGGAGTCCATCGATGTTAATTACTGCAAAGAATTTCACACAAAAAAGCTTATAGAATTGAGGGACTTTCTGAAAGAAGGAATAGAGTTTCATGTCATTGAAACCAAGCATTCATATGTGCAGGAAGATCCAAATGCTCTGCCAGAGGATGGGAAACACATCAACTCAGCAAAAGGTAACTATATTACTACACAATTTTTATGTAGATAGAAATTCTACATAAAAAGGAAGCTCAGAGGATATTGCCAGGGCTTTCAGTGCAAAAAATAAAATTTCTTTAGAAATGTGTTTACCAAATAAATTTTATTGTATGTAAGCACTGAATAATTGTTCAGTCCCTAAAGGAACAATAACTACTTTTTTTAAAAAAATGATGTCATTTGCTTGCAAATTTGTGTAGGACAACAAGAAAATAAAGATAAGCGTAAGAAGAGTGGAAGCAAAGAAAAAACAGACAAAAGGAAAGAATCTGCAAAAGCAAAAGATAAGGTCTTAGAAATGATGAATGGGCAAATTTTTTGATTTCTTTAACTGTAAACCTTATCATTTAGTTTATCAATGAGTGGAAATAACTTAATATGTTCCTGTTACAAGTCAGAGCAAGATTATTTTATAAATAAAAACATTGGTGCCAATAGAGCTTTTAAGTTTGGTGTCACTCGCATAAAAAACGACTTCCAGGTCCAAAATGAAAAGCAGTTTTGTGAAGATTTTTCAATTCTTTTTCTTCATGGCAGGAATTGTTGCACAGATTCCATATTACTACTGGTGGAAGATAAATTGTATATAACTCTTCTGGCTTTATCTTAGCTTATTTTCTCAGAAAATAGACCTGGAAATATGTCACATCTTAAAAGTTCTATAATTATATACCAGTTTTTAGAAAGAAAATTTAATTACAGGTACTTTAAGTTGTGATTTTTCTGTTTTCAAAGGGAAAAGATGCAAAAGGGAAAGGAAAAGGCAAACATGAAGAGACAGAGTTATTCGAGTTACCAAGGGAACACAGAACGTTAGGATCCTGCCACATCAACCTAATTACTCTCCTGGATGGAGAATTTGAAGTGGCACAAGAATGTATCTGTGAAGAAGAAGAAAAAGCAAGTGTCGAAGCAAAGGCAGATGACACTAGTGTAGCTAGCGGTAAACATGATGGAAGTGAAAAGAAGAAGTCCCACAAAGGTGAGACATATTTATATACATATTAATACTTGATACATTAATATACATATTAATACTTGATACATGGATTTGAACTCTGTTCTTAGGGACTATTCATACCTGGGGCAATAGGTCAGAGGAAAACTAAAAAAATACAGAGGAAAACTAAAAAAATACCAAACAAATTCACCACTCATCACAGTTGGAGTTATGTTTACTTATTGAAGATTGAAGACCCCTGTTCCTCTCGTTTAACAAAAAGGTTCCCATTCAAGACCCCTACCCTACTTTTCTTCAAAAAGTGACACCCCCCCCCCCAGCATAAATAATAAACAGTCCCTCCTGTTGAGGTTGGCTATGACTGATAGAATCAAAATTTTCAAAGGGTGGAGATCAGCTCATTGTTTATTGTCAAGGTTGTAGCAATAGAATTCATCAATATTCACAACTTATGTAGTTTTTATATTCTTATTAATTTAACAGGTGAAGCAGTAGAGAAACCCCACAAAGGTCAAAAACAAGGTTCAGATAAAAGAGCATCTCAAGGAAAGGCTAATACAAAAGGTGGTAAGGAAGAGAAAGGGAAAGGAAAAGCTGCCAAAGAAGAAGAAATCATACATGACGAGGAAGAAGAGGCTGTTTCTCCACCACCCTTAGCGATCAAAGTCAGCATCAGGCTACACCACTGGAAATCAGCCAAGGAAGCCACTGTGGCTTGTTCAAGTTGATGTAATGACAGAGTGTCAGATCAATTAGACTCCATATATATCAAGGAATAAATTAATAAAAATAAAAGGAAAATATAGACTGAACAATGTATTGTTTTTCAATACTCTCAACCTCAGAAAACACACATACAGAGTGGAATATAGAATAACTAGACAAGTGGTATCTTCCATTCTCTTCTCTCCTTCACTTCCAAGTCATCAATTAAAGAATTTTGTCATTTGCAATCACAAAATTAGAGCAGGATATCTTAATTATTTTTTAATTGTTTGTACAATTCTACAAAGCTCTTGTTCTAAACAGTGCATACAGATCACATGCAAAATGCACATTCAAGGATGTGTGCAATATCAGGTCTTATACAATTTTATGATATTTTTTAATTTTGATTTATTTACATTAAAAAAAAAATACTAAAATTAACTGAAAGTATAAATTTTAACATGGTGCTATTCACAATTTCTAGTTTTTAATAGTAAATTTTAGACTAGTTACAGAGTGGCCCTATCTCTGTCCTGCGGAATAAATACTTGGGATGGAGGGGGTGGGGGGGAGGAAGAGGATGGGGAGTTTAAATATTTTCCCTTTAATATAAACTCAAGAAACCAACTCCAGAAATATTTGCTAATGCAAATGAAAATTATGTGGAGTAGATTCTGAGAACAATATTTTCGTTTTGTAGAGTCAGTAAAGCCAGTTACAAGGAAGTACATGACAGGTAGCAATTGAAATCCACTACTGACTTAAGTAAAAACTATTTACAATGGATAAATAACTAATAACTAGCATTTGGCGGGATCAGGGGAGGTTTGGGAGAAGGCACATTAAAAGAGGAAATTTTCATTTCTGACAAAAATAAAAAGTTATCCATTTTTTTCTAAATTAGTGGTGTATAACCTTGTTATTTACGAGGAGGGGACAGGGGATATGTGACACATTAACTTATGATCAATTGATGAGCTGTCCTTATTATTAATCAAACTCCTTTTAAATTTCTTACTTCTTTACAGACTGACTTTAACTGGATAGCCAAACTCTTACTATAAAATTAATCTACCTAGTGTACAAAATCACAGTTGCTTCTAAAATATAAAGAATATTTAGTTTTGTATATGACTTACTAGGAGTACTGTATGGGAAAATATTTTTTTTAGGTCATGATGGTACAGACCAAGTATAGCAAGGTCCATGCAGAATGACCAAGAGCCAAATATTTTTCCACTGTGCCTAACCCAACTCAGTCAATAAGCATTTTATTACATGACCCTTTGCTGGCCCTTTTGTGTCTAATCTTACTATGGATGTCACCGAAGTGGGTTTTCATGACTGAAAAACATGTCACAGCTATGCATTAAAACATCTGTAACTCTGCCCATAAACTTCTATGGTTTAGCCTACATTCCTTTTTGCATGTGCAGCAGCATCCTTTTACTAATTAATGGACATGAAAGGGAAAAGAAAATGGAAGTTTAGAGCTAACTAGATATTTTAAGAAGGGTGAAACCTGCATTTTTGTTGTACAAGACTCACTAACTGAGTCATGCTGAAGCAACTCGTGTCAGTTTCTTCTATACAGAATTTGGTCCATTTGTCTTTTTGGTACTCGACTTTGAATTCATATCTTCTATTCACCATCTTGTGATTCTCACACAATTCAACCTACTGCAAAGGAATGCTGACTAAAAGTTATAATTTGTGGGTGGAGTCATAGATGTTTAGGGGCATGGCCGTGGCATGTTTTTCTGATGTAAAAACCCACTTCAGTGACATCCACAGTAGACAAATGTTAAACAACTTGGCTCAAGATAAAGTGGGTGAGCAGGTCTGGGTCTTGATACAGGTTTTTTTGGACCAACCTAAAAAATCTATCTATATGTACCTACTCATGGTATCAATGTTTTTCAAAGGGGGAGCACAAGCATTGGTCCGTACAGCATAAAGAAGTATTATTCATCAGTGTACTCATCTTCTGGGTATCTTTGCTGTAGGTAATGATTTGGCATGTATCTTGTACCATTCCAGCACTCAAAGTATCTTCCCAAGTCTTGATGTGGGTTGAATGGTTGATCTGGTTCTTCCTTTAGATTTTCTGAAATGAAAAAAGAAAACCAAAATTACTTTAGTGTTTTTAGAGTGCTTGCCACATATCCATGAAACAATTTATTTACTAAGAATTCACCTGTGTATGAACCACATAAAGAAACACAAAAATTACTAGAGGTATGTTGCTTTTGTTCTCTGCCTGAATCATGAGATTTGCTCCGAAATTTGTTCCCAAATAAAGGCAATTACATAATATGTGGCATGCACTCTAATTCAATCCATATTGCATAACTTAATGTATAACTCAATGTATCTGCTCAACTTCTACAAACTAGGTGAAATATCCATGGCACCTAGTTTCTTTTACACTGCAACCAATAAGAAATTGAAGCCAAACAACTCTCAAATGCAGGTCCTTTTGAATACACTTTCTGCATGTTTTACATCAACTGCATGGCACAAAGTAGGATGTGAAAAGGAAAGGTAAAACAAACCAGCACACAGCCCAGTGCACGTGATCAGAATGTGATTAATCCCGTAGTGTGATATCTTGCGAATCAGAAACAAGAAAGCTGATGAAAACTGCTTCAGATTCCAGAGTCTAGAACTTTTGTTTACTTTTTGCTTACCCACTGTTACCAAAGGAATAAATTCTTTTTATTTTCTAAATTGGCTGGTGGAATCATTTCTCTGTCTCTATATAACAAAACACTTAATGTCCAATCCCTCAGGAAGCAGTTAGTTTTGTTTTCCCTCAAGATCAGATATTAAGTGTATAATGTAATTACCAGCAGGTCATTTCCCAGAATACCTTTTGGTCCCAGCTCCTATGTTCTATGTTTTCAACCCACAATGATTTTGCATATTGAGTGTAGATTTACTTATTACAGCAGCATTACAAGGAAATGAAAAACATACATAACATGTACATTTACCTTGTGCTGCATATCGTGAAGAGCCGTCATCTCCAAGCACATTATAGAAAGGCTGATTACGTCCATTTGGAAGCCTATCCACACCCATCTGGAGAATCCATGAATCATCCATATCACAAAATGGATCCCAACCATAGATGACACACCCGTAATGATATCTTGAATGAGATAAATATAATGATAAATGATTGTCAATACTAGTTCATGCAGTGATCATAAAGCTACACAGCACATGGCAGCACATCTTAATCAGAAAGTAGGGAGCTTTCATTTTTTATGGCATTTGGGGGGCTTGGCAAAATTGAGGGGGTTTCGTTATCTTGAGAAGTCTTTTAGTGGGGGGGGGGGGGGTTATTAAGTTGCAGAGGTGTAAGCCTTAAAGTATGACTGAAGGCGTGAAGGTTGTAGGGGTCTACAAAATTTTAACTCTCTATAGATAGAGGGTGGTTATGAAATTTTGCCGACCCTTCCCCCATGCCATAATGAAAACTGGTCCCTTAAAGTACCTTTTGTGCCTCATGACCATCCCAACTTTGAAAGTGATTTCTTTATGTTTAGGATCAGATCTCAGCTTCTAAGGTTGAAAAAAATTAAAGTACTGTTAACCTACCTGGTGTCAAGAGAAAAACAAAGACAAGGGTCTATACCACAAAATGAATAAGATGAAACATGCATGCCATGTCTTGAATTGTCTGAGTTGCAGAAAAATGAAAAATGTTCTAATTAACTTACTGGGACAAGTGGCTGATTTTCCATCCTTTCATGTCTTTCTTTCTGTTCTTGAGAACCATCCAAAAACATGGTAGCTGCTCTGTTGTTCAGCTGGCTCTGCTCTCGAAGCGTTTCAATACACTGAAAGTAATGAATAAGGTTTATATCATTCATTGATAAATTATTGATATTAAGGGGGTGTTTACTAGTTATGACTTCAGTCCAGCATGGTGTTTATGCCAGAATTGCATCGTTTTGTCATTTCAAGCATTTTAAAATAATTCAAAATGTCTTAACATGTACAATTTCAATGGAAATGAATCATAGAAATACAGCGCTACCTCATCTAAATTGATACCAAGATGTAAATGAACACGTGCCAATAGTACTTTATTCTGCCCGTCTTCTGGCCTGATGAAAGTAAGTAACTCCAAGGAATCACGAAAAGATCTTAGCCTTAAGAAAAACAAATAATTATATGAAATGTGTAGAAAATATCTATACCTTCCCCATGTAATGGATTAATAGAAGTTTCACACAGAGACTACAAGTTGGTACAAAACTAACACCCCCTTCCCAAGAAATTTCAATCTCCCTTTTTCACTGCATAGTAGATAAAGCATTAGCTGTTTAAATTCTAGAATAGGCCATTTGCATGATGATATAATGCAGGCTCAGCCTTGCCTTAATGTCACTTATTAGATATGTGCATATTAAAGGAAAATGCTTTCTTGTTTACCCATTGTCCATTCTGTTCGGAGTCTGAAGAATGTTCAGGATGTTAGAAGCCATTCTTATGGACACCTAACATTAGAAAATTTATTTTTTGTCAAGTACTATATGATGGGCATTATAATTGTCTGATATAATTGTCTGTCCTGTTTCACTGGGACTTAAACCTGGTTCACACTGGCAACGCAAGCATAAGCGCAAACAACATATACAGACTCAGTATTGTACTGCTCATTAGCGGTGCTTGTCTTTTCTCACACCTCGGTGATAAATGTAATACTGAGTCTGCATATGTTGCTTGCGCTTATGCTTGCATTGCTAGTGAGAACCAGGCTTTACAGAGGTGTACTTCGTATTGGATGTGGAAAAAATATTAAAAAACATTCATGGAAAAAGAGTGGTAAAACTATATTTTCCAACTGAAAACCATTCATGTAAAATCAGAACTAAATCCCAACTGTAGTTTTGTAAGAAATACACTTCGTACTGGGAAAAACATTTTTGGGTTGCTTAAAAAACAAGAAAGGCAAGAAAATCTTGCACGTAGATCCCAATTATAGGAATAAATAAACACATGAATGGCTTTCCACAAACACATACATGAGTTTTTTTAAAACACAAATAAAATGGTTTCTTCATTCAAGATGCAATGTGTTTTGCCAAATCCACATCAAGTGTTTTTAAAATTGACCTGTCAGTGTTTCTCATACCAACAATGGGAATTGAAAGAAAAACCATTCATGTTACTTTATAAGAATGGGAAATCTAAAACCCATTTATATTTTTTGAAATCCACATTACGTTTTTTAATATATTTCTCTCTGTGCTATACTTGTACATACATCTCTTGGTGAAGCTACGTCAAATGAGGTTTCCCCTGCTGGCAATGGGTTTATCAATCCTGATAAAAACTGTAGGATGTAATGCTCTTCATTGTAGGGTTTGCCACCATCATAAACATCAATATATGTGTGCCGCATCGTCCTGAGAAAGATAAATTATATACATGAAGTTAGTTTAGGAGTATACTTCCTTCACTGTAAAAATATCAGGGCAACGTACAAAGTTACCAAACTCCTCATCACTGAGGTTGCCTAAGATAAATCAATCACTTTTAGCTAAGTCTTAAACTAAACAGCATGATATCAGCGCTAAGGAGTATTATATTCATTTCCTGGGTCTCCTGTGGAAGTTGTGCCACAAGTAGCCCATAAAGAAGAGTGCTTAATAAAGTTAAATAGACCTAATCAGCTAACGCAATGTTTACATTCTTTGACCCATTTCAGATCACCTGATCATTCCCCTGAGTGACGTTTCTTTTGTTTGTAATTTACACACGAAAAAACTCTTTGATACAAAAAGAACTCAGACAAAGCATTGAATTCCCAAAAGAATTGAAATGTGAGAAAGAATGTAAACATTGCGTTAGCTGATTAGGTCTATTAGGTAGTTGTTTTAGTCTAATGGGAAAAAATAAGTTACAATTAAATCAAAGCACAAGAGTTTTGAATTACCCTGATTCTGGGTTGGAGCACCAACGAACCATGAAATGGCGAGGAGTATTGACCTGCAAAACACATTAAAATCATCCAGCCTGGAGTCCAAATGAATTGTATGCACTGAGATAATTAATTTTCTGGTTCAGATGAGACAATATAGAGCTGGGTTACAGACTGCTCACTAGTGAATTAATTGGTCATGTTACAATTAATATTATTATATCCACATCTACTGGATATAAGCAATCACATGCTCTGATTGGTTCCTCTACTACTAGGATATCAGCTCACATCCCGTGAGTAGAGAAGTAAACAAAGTGGTGGAGCATTTCGCCAACGTTATTTCATTTTTTAAACTTGAAAATAATTAAAATTCTACATTTCTCACAATCCAGTGGATGTGGATATAATGAAACAATTATTCCAGTGACTCAATCTCGTCGTACATGGCTCATAGCCAACTCGGCGCTGTGCGCCTCGTCTGCTATAAGCTCATGTACCACTCGATTTTGTGGAATAATTGTTAATTATCCAAAGTACCCTGCCAACCAACCCAGGGGGGGTCAGAGGGACTCTGGGGTAAAAGTATCAGGTATGCTTGTCAGAAATTTTTTAAAAATACCCCTAAAAGATATCGGAAGTCTTTTTAAAAGGGCACAGCTGGGCGATTTTTAACCCCTAAGAGATACCACTAATAAATGAAATTGGATTTATTTAAAAGACTATTGAAATGTTATGTATTATTGATATTAAAGCATCTAAGCTCTGCGTAACTATAAACATAAACCCCACTGCAAAAAGCGATGAGCTCTCCAGTCTTCGATACCCTAAAAGATACCAGGGAATTCTGAAATCCTTAACTTCAAATTCTTAACTTAATGGGCTGTTTCCCTGACAGGATCATCCCTCAGGAGGTGTTAATATCGAGTGCTGTGAGGTTTTAAAACCATGCTAAGTTAAAACTGTTATGTGTAACCCAAATCTTCTTAGTATTATGATCTTACCGGTTCAATTTCCACTCTTAACCTTCTAGCAACAGCTATGAACACTACAGACAGACTTATTGGTATTCCTTGCTTACTTTTCATTACCTACAAGAACATTCATTATTTAGTGATACAGTTGTTTCAAAAAAGGTTGATTGAGCAAACGACAAATGGCAATAGGTGATTGGCAGTTGCACAACCAAAATGAACTTTGGGGCAATAGGAATTTCTTGAGATTCATAATATTCTAAATGCCTAAACATTATGCCTGCTGAAGACCTTCACTGAATGGTGCAGGCATCGTTTAGGTATTTAGGAAATGATTTATGAAGAAATTCTTATTGCTCCACAATTCCTTTGTGCAATCATCAATCACTAGCCACTGCGGAGCCAGGGGGCTTGGGGGGCTGCAGCCCCCCACTTTTTGCACCAAAAATATGAACATAGCTCTTTTTCTTTCTTCAATATGCTTAATTTTCAAATGCCAGGCCCCCCACTTTTCATCGGTGATGAATTAGCTTAGGGACCTAATATTTTTAGGAGCCACCCCTCCCCCCCTTTTAAAATCCTGGATCTGCTCCTGAACACACTGTAATGATGATCTCATGTTTTTGTGTTGCATGCAACATTGTAGAAGCCAAATCAAGTTCCATACCTGTTGTAAAACTTGTAAATACTAAGCTAGTATGTTTTCCCTTTTTCTGCTTCTCCTTTTCTCACAAATAGACCTTTTCTGCTTGGGCGTAATGTTTTCCCATTTCAGACCATGTGTCATACTCTTGGGAATAAGATTCTTTGTTTGAGGTACATCCATGTTAATTTGCACTGTTGTTCATACACTATCATTTTTTCATTTTATTGTTCAATGTAGTTCCAGTGGTTATTTTTTACAACTCAGGATCAATAAATACTCATCATCATCATCATCCACATTTAAATACCCTTTTGGTATGGTGCATTGTGGTCTAGCTTAACTAACATCTGTTTTTCATCACATTGTTTGTACCCAAGCTAGACCACAATGCACACTGTCTAAAAGGCTTGTGTTGCATGTACATTTTTGTATTTATTAAAATAAATATTTCTTTTGTTGTATCGGATGACCATATCTCAACTGCCACCCATTTAGCTCAGTTGGCAGAGCATCAATCTGTTATGTGGGAGGTCATGGGTTCAAGCCATAGCCAACCAGGACTTGGGGTCTTAAAATAACTGAGGAAAAGGTGCTGCCTTTGTCATCTACAAATGATTAAGATCTTTATGTGGCTCAGATGATCACGTAACTAGCAGTCCCATCCCTTTCAACTTAGAGACATTTAAATAGAGGGCCACTTGAATTAGGTTGGTTTTCATTAACCTGTAAAATACACTTTAGTGCATTACTATGCTTTATCATGCTTTGGTTTTTTGTTTTCTATTGTGTCTATCTGACTATTACACTCAAATTAGTACACTTTGTTTCACAGATTAATGAAAACCACTCTACTATTTCGTGCTTCCCTCTAAATAAAGTTAATTTATTTTTTATTTATTTATTTAAAACACAAGTTATATAGAAAGTCAACTTGATGGAAACAACCATAAGGAAATAAATATTATTGTAACATTCAACTGATGATCTTCAATGACTATAATAATATGGTTTCTTTTGTTGATTAAATTTAAGACTGTTTATGCTCTGAGAACATAAAAACCATACATTTAAAAATATATAGGTAATTCTAATATCCAACTATAACTGTCCCACAGTTCTTGTTCTCTTGAGTATTTTTGCAATATTCTTGGTATAGGTAATTCTGGTATTTTAAAGAGTCTTTTTGGTCCTAGACATTTTCTAATGTTCCAACAGCACATCTGCTTCAATGAGGGAACATAACCTGTGGTGTATAGAAAAGTTAATTCCCTTTTAAGTAAACTTGTACTTATGTGTACCATTTTGTAGCTGAAATTGTTTGGGGCACTTATGATACCTTGGGATGATGCTACTAAGTTTGCATTGATTAGTGATTGTTTTAAGAGTATAAGAATATTCACCTTCATAAAACTCCAGTAACTGCTTAATATGATCAAGGTCAGCCAATTCTTTTGGTGTATGACCATTTGAATCCTTTTTTATCTCTGGTCCAAATAATAAGAGAAGTTTGATACTTTTGAATTTACCACGAATAGCGCACACATGCAAAATTGTAGGACTTGCTATCTTGTCACAAATTTGATTGACATCGGCACCAGCACTAAGCAAAATCTGGTATGAAGCACACAAAAAATTATGATCTTCCTCTAATATCTATAGATTAAGACATTACATTTAAAAATTGGGTGCTAGTCATGGATTGAGAACAAGATCTTGACTGCACAGATGAAATCATTCTTGGATAAGAAAACAAATGAATTCAGATGTTTGTTAAATATGGTACCTTAATAATTTGATGTCCATCAGGTGCCAAAGAACAAGCATAGTACAGGGGAGTACGGCCATGTTTGTCAGTAGCATTGACATCAGAACCAGCTGAAACCTGATTACAGTATGCAATCAATTGAAAGATGATGAGATATGGTATGTAATACTGTAGTACTGTCATGTATACATTATTACTGTTTAACATATTACATAACAATGAAGAGAGAGACAACAACAATGGAACAGAATTTCTAATATTGGGTTGTTGATTGCACTCTCTTTAGTCCATGATAGTTGATGTACAAATTGATATAAGTATGAAAGACACTATAATGGTGGATCTGCAAACCCTAGTGTAGCTCATTTGGTAGATCAGTCTGGTGTGCAGGTCTTAAACTCAGGGTCAACACAATAACATCTACAAATGGTTAGACCTTCACGTGGCTCGGATGATCACATTAATGACAGTCCTTTTCCTTTTAACTTAAGAAATTGTTAAAAGAGATCCACATGAAAATCTCTCTGGTAATGGTGTCAACCTCTATAAACAAAGTTGATTTATTTATCGATTTCCTTCATTTTTATTTTAAAGGGTGATTAATGATGATGATAATGATTTATGATTTATATAGCGTCTTTTCTATGTGGATGTAATCAAAGGCACTTTACAATGATTAATGTGAATTTTCACAGACTGCATTTTAAGGTGCCATAGGCAGCCGCGCAGCTTACAATCATGAGTGAATAATTAGTAATTGAGACCAGACTGTTGAACTGGGAGACATCCCCTACTCTTACGAACAGCTCAACAGGTTCTTTTATGTCCCCCATTTACAGGTCAAGGAAGAGATGGGAGACAGGGCCTACGGTTTAAAGTCCTTATCCGAGAAGACACTGAAGGTCTAACCATTTGCAGATGTAGCTACAAAGGCAGCACCTTCTCCTCAATTATTTTAAGACCCTGAGTGTTGGTCCAGCCGGGGCTTGAACCCACGACCTCCCGCACGAAAGACCGATGCTCTACCATTAACTGAGCTAATCGGGTGGCGGGTGTGTGCTGTGTCCCCCACAGCCATGCATAATGGAACAACCAACAAGGAAACATTTTGTGTTAAATGACCCCTCCCCTCACCCCCCCAAAAAATTCCTAGATCCACTCTGAGGACAAATTATTTCCAAATGCTGTCCAAGAAATATTGGTAACCACGTGATCATGATCATGTAGTGCAACAATGCCACAACTAACTAGCCTCCGAGAGGGCAGGGGTTGTAAAGGGGGCAACTAACACACTTGCACTCTTTGGATGAGGCCACTAATGTCTGATTTTTATAATTCAAACCTCATTTGACAGGTATTAAAACAACAAATAGTAAATAAAACGAATACTGAAAAATGTCGTAATACGAAAAATTCCTCAGCGTCTTGAACTTGGCTCTGTTTTTAGCATGTTTTCTTTTCGTTGATGTTGGAGTAAGCTGGGGAATGGCAATTTCCTTTACCTTTATTTAAAATTTTGATTTTATGAAGAATTTGGAATGATATATCAGATATAAAATCGGTCAATTTTTAGCAGTGTTACAAATTTTTAAGTCAACTAGTAATTTGCATAAATTAAGCTGTGTGATATCCCAGTGCCAAAATATTCCGTAAAATATTTAAGATCTTGTAAAATCCTTTCAAATTGGGATGAAAAGTACTTTAGTACATAATGGTTCTCAATAAGATTTGTAATTACAGTTAATTTCACATAACTTTAGCCATGTTGGTTGCGAAGTTTGTTGGCAAATTCCGAGGTACATTCCGAAGTTCGCAAGTTAGTTGGCAATTAGCCAGTCTACTGTACTTGCGAACTTCAAATCAAAGTTCCCAACTTGTCCGGCGCGGACGTTCAGAAATATCGTCTTTACTGAACTTAACTTCGAAATATTCTAATTTTATTGATCTCAGTTGATTA
>JAAAQI020201437.1:0-38784 GCA_011800005.2 Stichodactyla mertensii
TTGGCCCCAAAAGAGCGTGTTTACAAAATATTGAGCTTAAAAACGGATAGATGTCCTTATAATGAAAGAAATAAAAAGTTTTTCTGCTATGTCTGTGCAGTAACAATCAATGTTTTGTTCCTTTTTTTATAGCTTTCTATATTTCCTATTGTAAAAGTGTAATGTTGGTTCACCTTACCTAATTGTTCTTCAACACCCACTTTCTCCCCAACTCCCTTGATATGTCGAACACGACCATCCTTTTCTTTTATTGGACCACTCATCTATTGGTGAGAGAAAAACAAATAAGGGTGTAACTTTGGCTGGATTTCATCTACCATTATGGACTGGTCATTATTTAAAAGGTGGGGGGGGGAAGACTGTTGCAAATAAGGGGGGTGGTTCACCTATTTTTATACACAGCTATAGACAGTGAACATGACGCTGAAAGATTTGCATGATAAAAAGGGGGACCAGGAAAAATGATTCTACACCAGCCCACCCTCCCAATAAATAACAACAAAAGGTCCCTTAGACTGAAATTTCTTGTCATTTTCCCCTTAACCTTTTTTTCTTCATCCCCAGGTTTTCTTCGCTTGTTGTCAGTTGGTTGATTCTCTCGTTCAGCTCCAAGACCCAGGCCTTTTGATCGTGGAATATACTCAATAGGTTCACAAATTCTATAGGAATAAAGAATGTACTTAAGCCCATAATGATCTTAGATTAATGGAGTTTCATGCATGTCATGTAGGGGCAGATCCAGGATTTTGTAATGGGGTTGGCTTTAGTATAACTAAAGCACTATTAAGGTATTTATCCCACACCATAGAAAATACAGCCAATCAGATTGCGGGAAAGCTGTTGCATATTTGTCAGTATTCCACTCTTCCTTCCCATCATGCGTTTGTATTTTCTATAGTGTGGGATAAAATAGTTATACAATGCTTTCTCGTGGCACACCATGGAATATCCCACTTGTATTTTCTTTGTATATAGAAAAATTTTAATGCAAGTGATGCGTTGGATATTCCATGGTATGCCACTCATTCATTGTATAACTAGTATATATTTCCTATTTCAGAATTTTCTTTAATAATATTCATATTTCCTGTATCAAACTCTACAAAGAGGGGGAGCTGCTAGCCACGCAATCCATCTACACTGCATCTCCCCTGTCATTATCATTAAAATGGGCCACCCTTACAGGTAAAATATACCAAAGATATTTTCATTTTCCTTAAGATGAAGGGCACAAAGTAATTCTCAAACATGAAAATATACAAAAACATTTTTTTAAAGGCCTGTGCAAATGCACACAACATTGTTGGCCGACGACATCCAACATCCTTGGGCCCAACATATTGGGAGCATTTGAACACCATGTTGCATGTTGTTGGGACTTGTTGGATGTTGTTGGGCGAAGTTTGAAATGCATCAAACCTCAGAGCCAACAAATTCCAACATTTCTTTTGTTTCATGGTCATCGAAGCGTAGCCCAATAATATTGCATCTGTTTGGACAGGATGTTAGGCTTACGTCCAACAATGTTGGACTCAAACATGTAAAATAAACATTGTATCCATGGAAATTTCACACAAACAATAGTATTACCCAACATTGTTGGGACTGTTGGGTCCGTTTGAACACAAACACCAGCAATGAACCAACAACTACCAACAATGTTGGATGTTGTTGGGCTCCTTTGCACGGGCCTTAAAGCAGTTTTTTGACTGTGAGGTGTCAAATGTTAGGCTCAATAGATTTTCACTGTAAAATGTGCATAAAGTAGTACAAGCTTTACTCCCTGCAACTGAGCTACTACTCAATTTATAATGTGCATTCTTACCCTTTAACAGTCCCACCAATGCATTCTCCTTTCTTCCATCCCATTCCTCTCAGCATTGCAGTACCAAAAGCACTCACTGGAACTGCTTCATAGTCTTCTTGGGTGCTCTATAAATAAAAACATTCTTTGAATTATGTACACAATATGCTGGGCTTCTGGTAGTGGTCAAACACAAATGTCATCCCAAGAAAAATTTGCAACACAGACCATATTAGTGTGAATGGAATGAGTATCAAAAACCATTTCAATGTATCCCTTACAAACTAGCTAAAGGGTTTCCAGTTTTTCAAAAAAAATTTCAGTTTTCCTCCAAGTTATCAAAATTCTAGTGAGTAGAATAAATTATTGTGAAACATAAACACACATATCATGGCAATTACTGAGAGTCACAGATGTTTACTGCAATAAAACTGTCCTTGAAAGGGAATATTGTTCCATATGTAAAGATGTTCCAGTTATCTAGTTTTGCTACCTCATCAGGCCTCATTGCTATATCTAGCTTCTCATCTTGCTCATATCCTTCAACCGTTGGTACTTTATTTCTCATTAACATTGGTATGGACATATCATCTTCTTTGCTGTCTTTTGCATCCAAGTCCTTCAAAGCATCTTTTTAAAAATAATACAAAATCAAGCATAGGATTAAAAACTAATCTGAGAGTATTAGTATTACTTTCATTTTCATTATAAGCTTACAGTTAAGTGGCTTTATAATATATCACAAATATAACTAAAAAATATGGCTAAAAATCCATGAACTACTTCCCCATGGGCTGCATGCTCATTAACTTATAGTCTTCCAAGCTATAATATAAATTAGACAACACAAGGCCACTCACACACAGCATTAATATATTTAGATGCATTTGAGAAAATATAAAGAACTCTTATCAAGCTAGAATAACTCTTACTCTTGTTAATTGTTCTGTATATTTTCTCTTGTACATTTATAATGCAATGGGCATATAATTTAACAACAAGCATGATAGCAAGATAGTTCTGTATGGTGTCTCCTCTCTTTTTCTTATTGCCGAAGTATTATTCAATTATAAATTTTTATGTAAGATGTTTTGAAAACCTTATATCTACGAAAAATTCTCAAAAAGTGACAAAAATCAACCAAAACAAAAAAGCCAGTTCTGGTTTCCTGAAGACAAAAATAGATGGCCTTCTGTGATTGGTCAAAAAAGAACTGGAAGTAAAATGTTTGACTAACGGGTGTAGGGTTGGAAAATTTGTTTGCAAGAGCAAAAAGATATTTGGGAGCGAGGGTTAAGGTCTCTTTTGTTCTCTTTATTCATGCCCAGGTATGCTCGGATGCAGCAGCAACCATCAGCACATTGGTTTTGGAGGAAAATCGCCCCAAAATCATCCCTTTTTGGAGTTTCTATTCAAACCATCTACAAAATGTTTAAGATCAAATACTAATCCAACTTTTGGTGAAGTTTTTTTTGTTTTCGAAGCCAAATTAAGGTGCGAAATTTTTGGTCTTTGCTCGTCAGGGCTTGAATTTTCCACAGGGAGCCCGTGAAGTTGCCCACCTTGTTAGTATATTATATAGTAATGGAAAAAATGTAACCAAGGGGGGCAGGGTAGGTGACAAAAATTGATGGCACACGCACAGAAAAAGACAAAAAGATCATGACAAAACAGTATATTTCCTTTACTTATTACTGCAGTGGTTAGCCTGTGATTATAATTGGGAAATAATTTACAAATATGTGGAGCTACTAATATTTGCTAAGTTTCATCAAACTTAAATTAACATAACCACAGGTATGATCAATGGTTTTGTTCCAAGGATTTTACTGCAGTAAAATGTTTGATTCTTAAAGCGTAATTTCGATTTTACCTTTAACAAGTTCTTCTACAGCTTCCCTGTCTAATCCATCAGCTGCAGTAGGCAAAATCCATCGATTTTTCCTCTGCAATGGTATTACTAGTTCCTTGGATTCTTCCTTTGGCTTAACACTAAAATGTACAATAAACATATCAGCTGTGACCTCAGATTAAAGAAAGTAGCGAAGAATATTTCCTGACAATAACTAACTTAACGCCGGTCTTAAACGTTCAGAAGACGTTACCTTTTCAAATGTTTTCCTTCGGCCGATTGTATGAAATCCTTTTCTTCTTCCTTTTCTATAAGACCATGATCCGTGCCTAGAACATTGCTGCCGGTGTTTTGTAATTTTTTAGTCGTCTTTTTCTTCGTGAAAGAAAAAGATACCGACTTGCTTGACTCATCCGCCATTTTGAAAGGCTATCCTCACACGGAATACCGCTGTCCCTTCCTCTGCTTTAAAAATGACGTCTTTCAAGGAAGATAACTTATTTTCTTTAATTCATTAATTCTTTCTTTCTTTCTTTCTTTCTTTCTTTCTTTCTTTCTTTCTTTCTTTCTTTCTTTCTTTTCTTTTCTTTCTTTCTTCCCTTCTTTCTTTCTTTTTTCTTTTCTTTCTTTCTTTCTTTCTTACTTCCCTTCTTTCTTCCTTTCTTCCCTTCTTTCTTTCTTTCTTTCTTTCTTCCTTTCTTTCTTACTTCCCTTCTTTCTTCCCTTCTTTCTTTCTTTCTTTCTTTTCTTTCTTTCTTCTTTCTTTTTTGTCTATCTTATGAATTTATTATTTTGTCTATCTTATGAATTTATTATTTTGTCTATCTTATGAATTTATTATTTTGTCTATCTTATGAATTTATTATCAGAATTTCTATTTTACACCAATAATGATTATATTTTTATAACAATTATTATTAATGCAAATCAGTTTTTAATTTCAACTGTATTTTTGCTTCTGTTTAGTACGGCTTTCACGTAAAGAAGTTGTAAAACTTATGGAACTACCGTATTTAAATAAAGGTGAATCAATCAATCAATCAATCAATCAATCAATCTTTCTTTTCTTTCTTTCTTTCTTTCTTTCTTTCTTTTCTATCTTTCTTTCTTTTCTTTCTTTCTTCTTTCTTTATTTTCTTTCTTTCTTTCTTTTTTCTTTTCTTTCTTTCTTTCTTTCTTACTTCCCTTCTTTCTTCCTTTCTTCCCTTCTTCCCTTCTTTCTTTCTTTCTTTCTTTCTTACTTCCCTTCTTTCTTCCTTTCTTCCCTTCTTTCTTTCTTTCTTTCCTTCTTTCTTTCTTTCTTTTTTACTTCCCTTCTTTCTTCCTTTCTTTCTTCTTTCTGCCCTTCTTTCTTTCTTTCTTTCTTTCTCTCTAGGAAAGAAAAATTGAGAAGCAATTGCTAGCTAAGCTAGCAGTAACATCCTTTTCGTGCCTCTCCTTGGATACGTTGCAAACCATCAGTAGTTCAAAAATATTTTTAAGTGTCACTTGTGTTCAGTTTAATTACCTTTATCAGCCAGAGCCGGTAATTAGCAGTCATTTTTGCACCGGTCAGGGTGGTCAATGTTTCTTATGGTTTCTGCTTTTCTGTTACTATCATAACTTCCCTTAACGGGTAACACTTCTTGGATAAGAGTAATGCTAAATCATTCTGGCCCTTTTCATCGCCATATCCTTCTCGCGGTACTTACCACATCCTCTAGAATAAATCCCCAGCCGTTGTCATTGTGTTGTTGGACGGTGTCTTATTAGATCTGTCTTTCAATTACTATTTTTGAAGCAATGACGGAAAGCGTTAATATAAAACAGAAGCTTTCCGGCTAAAACTGAAGGTAAGTTGGGTGAATGCTATATGGACTCGCATCAGTTTGTTGGTTTTGTTTATTTACTTGTTTGTTGTCGTTTTGTTTGTTTAATTGTTTGTTTGTTTATCTTGTTTATACATTTTGTTTATCCAAATCAAACCATGCATAAAGGTAGTCCTCACATAAAAACAGCACTGGACAATCCCAACAATCCAAAATCGAAGAGGATTTAATAATCATCAGTTGTTATCTATGTTTACAGCGACATTAAGGATGCATCGAAAACCTAGCAAACTGCCGGAAATAATACGAGGAAGTGGCTATCTCGTTTCCTAATATTAGGCCCGTCAATGTCTCTTTATCTTTCACGATAGTTGACCCTAATTTGTCAAGTCAGAGATGCCGGTTTTACTGAAGGGATATATGTTTATTCTACTATGATATTTGTACTGACAGCATGCCAGAGGACCGTGGCCAAAGTTAGTGGTTAAATGTACGTTGAACTTTTTTTTTCTGCGCTGCATGACCACTGTCTTATCGAGTTTATAATTCTAATTTTTTCGTACTTCTCCTTGGCTCTTTCTTTCTTTTTTATTTAAGTTACTTTTTTTAAAGATCAGTAAAGTGGATATAATGGGGTGGAGATGAAACGCACTGCCGCTGAGAGCGTGCATATGAAAAATTTGAACTAGAAGCTTTGATATGCTTCGATGGACGAGATCTCCTCGATATCATTACATTGCAACAGTATGCAATGACTTGAAGGAAGATTTTTGGTCGTTTTTCATTTTTGTTTTTCTATCATTAACTCTCCCTTTGGCTTTGTTTGCTACAGTATTATGCGAAAACTAAAAACGGCTAAAATCGGACACTGTGGTTCATATGTTGTCTATCATTGCTGTAACTGAATTAACAGTCAGGGTTGTACTTTCATTCATTCAATCAACTGACTAGACCGTACATCAAGATTCTATTAGCCCCTTGCACTCGCTCGTGCCGAGAAGAAATCTATGGTGGGCGAGGCAGGCAGTACAACCACCATGCGCGCTCGCATTGGCCAATTTGTGGTCCATAACTTACGGTATGGACCACCAATCTTGTCTTTGTGTCCATCTTTTATTAACCTCGCTTTCTCTGTCCGTACGTAAGCTATGGAGCGTCATTTTTCCCGCAGTTCTTTATGGTCCGGCAAGGCGGTGGAAAAAACTCGGTCCATAACTTACTACGGTCCTCGCGCTCGGTAAACTAGAAGTATGTACCAATCAACTAATAGCTAACAAACTCAGTATTAACTGCAAAATTACAGCCCCAAATGATTCCAGACCCAATATATTTGAAAAATAAACTTATCAAGGTTAATGGCGGGTAGCGACCAACGGACTGGCTTTCGCTTGAACTACTGACCAAGTCCTGATATCAAAGTGTACGATTATTTAAGCGGTTGTTTGAAGTAGAAAAGACGTCTGGTTACTTTATATGGCATATAATTGACAATCTAAAACGACTAGACTCATAAAGCTCGAAAAAAAAACTAATTATAGAACGTGTCGAATAGATGTTATAATTGCGTGCGTTTCAAATTAAATTTGCAGTTTAATATTGTGCCCTAGGAGGGTTCAATGGTCGATCAAATTTTAATTCAAATTGTCAAGCTTGGCTGATCATAGAAGCTGAAACCATGCATCAAGAAGTTCGTTCAAAAACGCGGTTTTGGTTATAAAACGACATTTTCTCCAGCAACTATGAATAGCGTTTTTGAAAAAGGGTCCGCAAAGATGACGAGCTGAAAACCTTAGTTCTTAAACCAAAAGGTCAATAACTTCGAAAATTTATTGGAACGGAGTTTCCTTTGATTTTAGCTCCTTGATATTTTTCTTTTCTAATTCTGTTAATGGGTGTAAAAGCATACAGTGCCGACTATAAATGTTATATTTTTTTGCGCCAACATGACTCATTCACAGGCAACTGAACCCCTTATTGTTGACATATGGTCAAGAAATATTCTAGTCATTTCAACAGAAGTAAATATTGTGAAAATAAACGGAAGTATTTCCTGTTTGAAGATTCCGTAGCATAATTTTTTTGGCTAGCCACGACAAGCCCCAGCGGGCTGCTTGGCTCTAACATGAAGATTATATCACGATCTTTCTTGGTTGATTGAAGGATTCCTATAGTAGAAAGATACATTTTCTGTGCCGGCGCACTACGCATAAGACAACTTTCCACTTAAATCTATGAAACTGAAGTCTAAATTCAATTCTCCAGTCTTTTTTTGTCAGAATAATGTCGCGAAAAGGTCACAGTGTGGTTTTACGGACTATCATGGCTTGTCAAAGGAACTGCCAACTGTATTTCCCGTTTTCACATGAGGCTTACAAATGAAATGACAGCATATAATAGGAAATCTTAGTCAATCCGCCCCGGCGTCAACTACAGAAATTTGATGAGATATTTGTCCCAGTGATTTGATGGTTCGAGTCCGTTCTTAATTCAATTGCCTGTAAATCGTACGTCTGAGTCGGAACTTCTTGTGACTTGTACAGTATTGCCGTGCAACTCAGTAATGGCGATGCAAAGGGCGGAAGAATCTTTACAACGACATCTCATGATGCGGGTGACTCTGTACAGGATGCATGGAGTATTTAATATTATTTAATATGGGTTTTGCATAGCTTCTCGCAGCTCAGCCAGTGAAATGTAAAACTAAGCGGCATAATCTAATTGCCAAGCACATACAAAGTCATTATCTGCGTACAGTTGACAGCTTGTACATGAAATAAAAGCTTCCTGCGATGAATTATTGAAGATACGGCCGTATCACTGTGTCTATATGAGCAATGTTATATTGTTAAGTTACGCGTGAATAAAATAGAAAGAAAAACAAAAAATACGGAAAAGAAAGGAATGTATCAAGATTACGGAATAAAAAATCAAAAGGAAAAAAGCGCTATCAAGCAACTACATTCTGTTTACTAAGTGATTAAATCTAATTCCATCAGTGTACGTTCTGCAAAGACGGTCAAATGCTGCTGACCAATGAGAGTGTCTACTGCTGTCCACAGGTCCTGCATCCTATATTCATTCCGATATCTCCTTCTTCCTGTACTGCACCACACTAGCCACAGTCCAAAGGAGGTCCTGAGTATCCATTCAGCCATATATAAGTCACTGTTTCCGCAGTTCATGCGTACCAAATTGGATACATACCGCTAGCTACTAGCCCTTCACTTGTGGTTTTAGCTTTGACATTTTATTGATAAATAATTATAGTTAGCAATAATGCCAGTCTGGGAACCATATGTTGGAAAAGACGCTATCGTTTTATGTGAATTAACGATTAAATTTTGTCCATATTTTTGTGAATAACAATTTGTCTAATGAATTAGTACCAATACTCTTTTTTTAACATGAAAGAGATTGATGCATAATAGGTCACCAATGAACGTTTTTGGAAGTCAGCGCGTCCTTGAACATCTACCCGACTTGCCCCTTAAAAAACTCGAGGAAAATACTGAGCATATATATATTCTATATCCTGGAGCAATGTATTATCCAGCATACCGAACTAGTAGGATACAAATGCACCGACAAAATGATGGACAGTAGGTAACTGACGTAAGAAATCGCAAGAGAAAAACGGAAGTTTGGGCTTTATAGCTTTCTATTGCAGAGCATAAAATGAAGATATGAAATCATTAAAAAACCGTTAGTTAATTGATGTTGAAAAAATGGGTAGCCGCGTTCAAGAGTCATATGGTTCGAGTTTTCACACAGTAAACTTTTATGGCTCCGAAATAAAAGTCTTCTTCATTTAACAGTTGTCTTTTATGTACTTGAAACGACAGCTTAAGAATTTACTGAGGAGCTTTACTAAAGCGCATGCATTCTGAGGTTTTCTATGATAGGAGAGTTATAAAATGATGGAAGCGACGCTAGAAGGATCAGAAAACCTTGGATGACGTTGCGGGCCTCCCAATGAACATCTCTAACTACATTCCAAATTAATATTATCAACTGCTTGCAAAGGAACTCTCTACAAGATTTTGACACCACTATAGGAGTCTGAGACTCACTTGGAGATGCTAGCTCTCCTCGTGTTAGTGTTGCTAACCGGTGCGTGAATTTAGTAACTGTAAATCGTTTTAGATTAATATTTGTCCATATGTTTTAAATGCTTTGACAGTCAGGCTAATTAACAAGATAGTTTATTTGCAATCTAAAGCAATTTTAGCAATTTGACGAATTATTGAATTTTACAAACGGACTTGAATTACTCTTTAAGCATCTGTACGCTTATCGAACCCAATAATTTCGTCGTCTCTGCTTTGGAAATAAACTGAAATAAACAGAGAGCTATAGAGGCACGGCTAGCAGTATGTTTGAAAACAATATAATGCGAAAGCCAAGAAAACAAAACTAGATCTCGTGTCTTGCTGTTGAGTTTTACAAGTACAAAAATGTTTGCATATAAGAATATTGTATTCGGCAAACTGATGTGAATGTACAACAGTAGCTAGTATAATTGTCCAACGGTTGCCCAACACATACGTACATCTGTGAATGCAATCAAAGCCGTGAACACGATAAGGGTCGATGTACCGTTATTTACAATAATGATTCGATTAACAGCAAGATATCCCTTACGCGTTTAACTAATGAATCCAAGATGGCACACACAAACCCTTTGGTATCTTTGCCTTAAGGGACCATACCATGACACGGGCTCTACCATCTTGCGCGCCATATCATTCTGGAAGTTTTCTTTCCGCCTTTAGCTCCGTCGATTTTCGCGCCGAGTTTTGCGACCTCCGTATATCTTGCTAATTTTCCTTCACTCCGATTTGTTCTTGGCTGACTAATGACTGCGCAAACCTAATGAAACTCTAACTTAAGATAATTTGAATGGCAAACAGGACTCGAAACAAACACATACATCGAAGGTTAAGATGGATATTAGCAGTCTTGCGTTGAATATATCGTTTGGTGAGTTATCGAGATACTATTAAGTAGCTAGTCTGTAACACTAGTCTGGCAAGAAATGACGCCATGCAAGTGTAATAGCTTAAATGAAGGAGAGAATAAGCTAATGTTCAGTTTGGTTCAAGCTTCTTGAAATAATAAGAAGCATGAATTTATCCTTATTTCAGAAGTCACAGAAAGACTGAGGTATGAAAGAAAATTCAGAAAGCGGTATGTGGTGGACATCAGGACTTGAATCGACTTAAATCGAGTGCAGTGAGCATATCTTCCACTGAAAAGATATAAAATTAATGGATAAATGAGGAGGAGACAAAAGGAGCAGAGAAAAGGCCTGAAGACAGCCACTACATCGTCTACATGCACTAAGCCATGCAAGATAAGCACGAATCACCACTTGTCCTAGAACGTTGAATGAACGCTGGCACAATAAACAATGCCAGCTCTAAATTTATAGAGCAAAAACATTTCGCGATATTGTAAAAGTATATATCATTCCTGCTCTAGCGCCACACCGCTCGGCCCTTCATTTCCATTTTTGTGAAAGAAGATAGTGTGCTTTACCCACTAATCAATTAAGATTTCACGATTGCTGTAAATACTGTACGCTTTTTCTCGTGGATTTTTCCATTGATGTTTGTGGATAAATCAGGTGGATTAATCGCGCTACTGGCCCGAGAAAACGAATGGAAGAAACCCTCACTATCCATGGAAATAACCGCGTTCGCTTGTGACGTGTACTTTTGAATTTCTCTCAAGAATTTATCATTCTCGCATTGGACTCTGCAAACATCAGAAACAATCATTTCTAAACAACATTTTTCATGTCGTTTTTCTTATTTTCCCTCACCTATCGAGTCAGTTTAAAATTGATGAATTTATTCAATGCACCAGCCTTGTACATCGAGGCACTTTTGCGGTTTGTCATGATGGCGTATCTTAAAGCACGAGTAAAATATCTTTAAATTCTAGGATAAACGGTGTTTACTGAAAAGTCCGGCAGAACGCGGAGGAAACTTAATTTGATACTCATTTTATTTCTAAATTGTTTCACATTTTATGATACGACGATACTAGTACTTTTTCCAGCGAACTGATTCATGTTGTATACGACATGCACGTACGACGAAGAATAACAAAATGGATTTTTTTTCCACTGACAGAATCATTTACCGCTCATTCCAAAGAGTAAACTACAAGTTCTCATTTTTTCCTATTTTGGTCTACTGGTCTTTAAACGAACGCCACGTTTTTAATAGCGTTGTTAAGATTTAAGGTTATTGGTTGTGATTATTTGTAGTTCATATATTTCTTTTTAATATTTCTGCGGTCTTGAAGTAACCAACAAGACTAAACTGACTGATAATACTATATCTTGTCTTTTTTAAAACTGAAGCAACATTTAATCGTACGTACTAGTGAAATAAAAATGCCCCAGAATTTTTCAGTTTTCCGTTTCTATTCACTGTTTCAAAACTGCTAGATTTGCGGTTTTTAGAACATAATATAAGAAAAGCGCTTGGAAAGAATCAAACACTTGTCAAATAGAATAGTTCTCCTTTATTTTCAAGTCAATCTTGAGTCACCCTATCTTAGGAATCAGTTAACAATATAAAATGGAAGTTGCAATCTAAATCTACGTTCTTTTTTTCCAAAGGAAGGGGATAAAGATAGCGTAGCCAATAACCATTATCGAGGCACCCCATCTTTAAAAGCCTTGGTGAGCTATCGAGAGATTTTTGATCTGTCCATGGCACTTAAAAGCTGCGATATTTTGAAAAGATTTGAAGCTTTTGAAATTAAAATTTTAAGGTACTTGGATCTCAAGTTGAAGTCAGATGGGTTGAAAACAGATACTCACGTATTTAGGCCAAATTAATCGTGGTAAAAGACCCTGGTGTGTAGTTACTGTCTTGGGGCGTAGGAAGGACGGCGTTAAATCTAGGCGGATTTGATTGAAATTTGATAGAACTTCGAATTCGGGAACAAGGAAGATTAATGGCTAAATGGCCAAAAGCCCACGAATCTCATTTCCAGTGCGTGTCCCTAGTGGCTTTTAATATACCAGGATGAACAAAAGTTTTTCCGAGTTTTATATGGGATTCAGAAAATCCTGAATTCTCCTTTCCTCAATCGCCTCAATAACAATCATAGTACTTCCTTAACGGTTATGTCGATTAGTCGATCTATCAGATGAGCCCCCGACTTCATGGTGACCCGGACAATCTAGGACATCCGTCTCTTCTTATGATAACGCAATATAAACGCAGTATGTCCGGTGCGCGAACAGGTGTTGGTTCGCGCACTTTTGGACTGAATTCACAATTCGCTCAATATACCAATTAAAAACACAAATGAAATAATAGAATCCTACTTTTATCACGTTTATTTGTTCTTAAAAGTTGTGTTTGTCGTCATTGAGAGACAGATCACCTTCTCTTCTTTTCTTTAGTTTTCTGGTTCTATTCTGTCATATTGTTCTATAGTGTTCAGGATGGAATTAAAAGGCTTTAAAGAAAGGAACTAGGCGTCCCAGAGTCTAGTAGCTTGTGGATTACTTCTATCAACGCATATGAATGGTATCAGTGAAAAACTAGAAACTTATTATCGCTTTTTGGCGGAACCGTTGAGTCTGAAAGCCTCACAGAGGCAGCAGGGCTCTTGTAATTAAGCCCAGCCCGCCATAGAGCTTAAACGCCAATGAACACTTAATTTCTGAAAAAAAATGCTTTTTGGAGTTTATTATTGGAAAGGTAGGTGGGGTGGGATTTGTTTTCTTGCTAAACGGATTCTTTATCTACAAAAATGTGCTAAAAATAGAAAGAACTAGTGCATTTTGAGGCTAGGAAATAACAGGTTAACAATAGTACGAAACCCTTGGGGTAAAAACGTCAAAAAAACTGATTGAAACAATAGAAAATAATAACCACTTCCAAAACAACAAAAAACTGAGATATAACAAGAAAGTTTATACTATAATTAATGCCTATTCGTATTTTAAGATGTTGAATTCATGCAGAAACTGTGCTTTCAAAATCTCCATAACATGCAATTTTCAGGTTGAGGTTAAAGCGTTTTAAACGCTTTCTGCTTTTGGTATTAAAAAGAGAACTCTATAAACTAAGCGCTTGAATAGCCAATTATTTTCCAAACTTTGACGCTCCAGTAAAGACATAATTCAAAAGAATCCGAGCCTAGATAATCTGCGATGAAGATAGTCTGAAGATAGCTATTGATGGCGCTCTTAGTTTAAGGAATATAGTCTTTTTGAATTAGCATTCTTCACAATCAAGAGTGGAATTCAAGCTTTATTTTATGTACATGAAGTGGGAAGATATTCAATAGAAGCAGATAATTTATACAGCTGTTTTAGGGTTTTGAAAAGAGAAAACTTCCCGCTCTTGCTTTTTTTGGCATAAGTGCATGCCTTTCGCTAGTTTTCGGTCTAATTTTTCAGTAAATATTTGAACGGAAAGCGTCACATAATTGAATGAAATCGTTTATAAACTGGAAAAAAAAATTGAGAATTTGATTAACAATGAATTCCTTGATTAGCAAAATAAACACGAATCGCTTTGGAAGCCAAACTTTTTGACAAAAAAATCTTCCTTTATGACTGATGTTTGATTTGATTTGTTTAAATGTTCGCAATTATTTTTTCTTCTTAATTCTATCAACGAAAACACATGTAATGATTTCTTTTTTAATCAACCAAAAGTTTGCATTCTATGATTCTGAGTATAAGGTAATGATATTGTGTTAATTGCTTTGACAAGTCCTGCAAACTGGAATCACACGTACAGACACAATTTTTGCGGCTTTTGATATGAAGAAAAAGCTTCAATACAAAAATGAAAAGTCAAATTTTTGTAGGCTTACGACGAGAAAAATAAGAATTCTGCACCAAGTTCGAATTTCATGATCATTCTTCATGTATTTCCTTGTCAAATTTTCCCCTGAATTGAAATTTTCTGCTCCTTTAATGTTGACATAGAAGGGCAAATCTGAGAAGATTTTCCTTGACAAGTCTCACTGTTAAAAACAACAAGAAACCAAGTAAAACTGACTTAATTCCCTCAATTCTTCTGCTGTAGCACGCATCCCCTTTTCGAGTCGACACTGCAAATGTTACTGAAAAAGGATAGAACAAGTTTACAAAATACACCAGTTTTGACTCGTCAATAGGTTTACATTGTCGGCAAAATAACTTTGAATCAATCAGTGTTAGATAAAACTCGCTATGTCATCTGAGTTTGTTTTTCTTAAAGGTGAAGATGTTGTTTCAGGTTTTCGACAAGTTCGCTTCGAGGTCGATATCGAGGTCGGAGTTAGTTTCCTGTGTAAGCAGGCAGGATCTTGCTCGAAAATTCAGTACTCTTCAACTGTACACTGACCAACATTCCAGGGATTTTTCAACTGTAGAATAACCGAAAAAAGCTAGCAGGAGACTTGAATAATTCAGTTAAAGTGCGCGTACGCCCCAAAGGTTATACTCTTCGCAATTCAGGGATAACAAAAGGCAAATATTTTATGCAGCCCCTGACTGAGCAAAGTCGCGCTAATTCCAGGAATAATGAAGATCATGTATCACGCTGGAGACCACAGTCTAGATTCCCTGTCGCGCATTTCAATCTTCAACTGGATCAATCAAGTTCATACGTATTAAAAAAAATTCACAGATCATTCATTTGTTCTATGATGCTTTTAGAGCATGGATTTCTGTGTATGTAAACTCTCTATTCTGTATTTAATGATTCAGTCATTTGAGGACATTCCGCCAGAGGCCTAACTAACACGAGATTACTGCATGGGCGTTAACACTCTATAAGCTAAGTTCAAAACTGAATTGAACTACAAAAAATCCATTGTCTATTGTAACAGGTAGTTCAGTTCCGCGTTGTCTTGCTAGCCGAAATAAAAGGTTTGTGTAGTATATTCATTGTTACGAATACAAAACTTGAAAACGAAGTCGGGAGCTCCAAGCTTTTCAGCAGCCATGGGAAGCAGCCATGACAGGTTTACTCTCCAGCTATTGTAGGTAAGCTTATTGCATAAATGAAACCCGCAAAATGTGGAAGGTTTTTCCCACAAATGTCTCAGCTTATTATCAGATTCAAAGTCTGGAGTGGTATTTCTATCGTAGGAGTTAGTTGGTAGACTAAACTAATCTGTTGAACTGTCAAAGCAACTAGCGAAGTGTTTTTCTTTTGCGGATCTTTAGAAACAGCCCAAGACACAACAATTCACAATTGACCCTCTTCGTTTCCGATAGTAGTTTTGGGTAACAGGAATACAGCTCTCGATAAAGCTTCTAAATAATCCAGAAGTTATCAGCTGGAGACTGATTGTTTTGGAAAAAAGAACCTAGAAATAGAAAAACTGAAGTAGATTGGTTTCTTAAGCTGAACGGTTTGGTCAATGTTTAAAGTACAGTAATCGTTCGTTATTTACCATGAATTCATGATTTGGTTTTATTTCGCAACCGAAAGAGAAAAAAACTGAAATAATTAAATGAAAAATAAAAAATAAAACAGAGAAATAAAACCATTGAAAAAAAATCTATTTCACATGAATCAGTATTTAATTTTCTTTTTCTTGCACAGGAAAGATACTTTCAAGAAACCCGAAAGAAAATCGAACAGACAACCCGAGCTTCCAAAATGTCGTCGAAGACGACACATCATGGTGCTATTGAAAAAAACTTTTCCTTAGTTACCTACATGCGAAAAACCTATCTAATTTCAGTACAGGCTGAGAGTTCTCATTACTACGATTGAACCCTTATTGTTTTTCGCTTTCTTTTCATCTTTTAACACCAACCACCTCGGTTTCAGCGCCTGAAGCTATACAAGGGTCTTGAACTTCTGGACTTGAAGAACTGAGACAAGCGTTGGTTAGTCTTATGGCAGGGCTTCAAATTTCACAAATTCATTCTGTTTGTAAACGCAAACAACTATCACAAAATTCCTGTTATGTCGTTGCTTAATGGCAATCAATTGTGGGTATTTTGCTTGAGCGCTTTTGCCTTAAAGTAAGGTTCTGGCGCCTTGTGATATGTTGCAATTGAAGGATTTATAGCTGTGTTCTTTTTTTTCAACTAGCTAGGCTCTCAGCACAATTGTGTTAGCACAAAGTTTTTCTCATGTTTAGTCATCAATCGCTACTCCCATTTCAGGAGACAGTATAACTGTTCTTTCATTTATAAAGTTATTCCTTGTGTATTTTTTTAGAAAAGATCCAAAAGTTTTACAATTAGGTTTTCTCATTTTTCGTTTTTCCAGACATGACATGAATATTATTGCATGACATTTACAAAAACAGTTGCCGGGAATCCCTCGCCTCGAAATCCATGTAAATAATCGCGAGAAATACATTGTTTGTTGGCTATTTGACTACAATTTAAATAGAAAAGTCAAGAATAACCGAGTTCAGTAGCGCACCATATAGCGCCTTGTTTTGCAATTTTTTACCACGGCAATTCCAGATGTTTCATAAGGCCAACTTCAAGTCACCTCGCGAATTGTTTATTTCAGCCAACTGGAGTGGAATCTTTAGGCAATGTCTAATTGCTCGACCCCAAACTGCGCACCTCGTATCAATTATGCACTTTCATATCTCTCCCGTTTTTTGTTTGTGTGCGATAAATTGTGAATAAAGATTTCAGTTTTAAGTCAGTGTGTACACACCAATTTTGTTTGAGTCGATCTCCCGCCGTTTGTAATGCTGTCATCTGACCTGGTGTTGGCCAATCACAGGTCGTCTTATTGTGTTTGTCGTTCGTGGGTGGTCAGTTTCATGTCGAGAAGAATTGAATTACAATCAGTTTCGTAGAGCAACTTTCCCTATGGGATTGGAAGCAGCGTATATCAACCATTACTCATTTTAAACAGCTCCATTCCCGTCTGAATGGTGCGACGACGACTCCGGGTATAGCGTCTGCCGTCGTCTTCACCTCAGAAAGCTGCCTTGAAGCGAACAATGATCGAGGATTTTGGCTGGCTGGAGTACTAAAACATGGCGTCGAGTTCTTCCAACGCTTGGTTGGTGTTGTGTTGGGTTATTTTGTGTCGACTTTCTTGGGGCAAAACGCCTGGAACAACTCCATGTGAAAGGATTAAGCCTTGTTCTTGCACGGGTAGACGTGTGGTTTGTAAAAACGAGCGATTAACTCGCATTCCGTTGGGGATTCCTTCAGACATTACATCCTTGTGAGTATATTGAGACTAGTGGTCTTGTTTAGTTAGTGCAGTTTCCTTCAGTTATAAGGATCTTTAAATTCAATTTTGAATTTAGTTTTATTGGCACTCGTACATAGAGAGGAGTGTAGTAAGGCTTAGTTGGCGGAAAAGGACGATGTTGAACTCATAATTCAAACACTATTTGATCGATAAGATTCGAGCAGTTCGTGTATAGTTTATCTGAGGTGAGAGGTCTTTGGTTGGCAGTTCAAACGACTTATTCACGGCTTGTATCGTGTTTCACGGAGATACAAGAAGTTCAATTTAAATCTATCAATTCCGTGTACCTAATAACCACTAAGATATTCGAACATGTACTAAGAACTTTGTATTTTATTACGCTCAACTACTCGTAGCGAGTTCCACGCGCTGAGAGAACTCCAGACGTCTTTCAAGACGTTTCGGGTTGTTTAGGTTCTAACTAAGTTTTCTTGTTTATTCGGCATTCGTAGCGTAAATTCTCGTAACGAGGAGATCAGTTTGCAGTCTAGAGAGGAAGAAAGTTGGCAGGGGGAATCATCTAGTTAAAAAGTTGACATATTATGAAAGAATTAGTTCGACATTTGTACCAAGTTCGATGACATGTCAACAGATACGGGCTCCAGAAGCTAGAGATTTCATTTACTAGCTTAGCTTTGGTTAGAGCATCTTGTCCCTTTGACATACGACGTCTTTAATACTTGTATCTCACTAAATCTAAAAGTCATCTTCGTCCCAGAATTAGTGATAAATTGACGTGGAGGCTGACCGTTTCGATATATTTTCTGATACACGGAAACGGTTTTTAGGTCTCTAATAATTCTTATGTTCAACAGATGCGTGCTTCCATTCGTGGCTTTGTAAACTGAAGCCAACTTTGGGATTCTTTCACCTTCGATTCTTTTGAAGGAAATTCACTTATCTATGTATTGAATATTGTACTAGGTGAGAGTTTGGGGTCAGTTGATAGTTAACAAAGGTGTTGGAAGTCTATTCGAACGTAATGATGGCTTTAGTATATTAGAATTACAATCGCTATTGTGAACTGTCCTTCTAATTACCGTCCGGATTAGGTTAGAATGTGTTGCATGTACAAAAGCCTGGCGTAGAGAATTAAAGCGGCGTTGGAAGAATCATTCATGTATAGAAAACTAAAATCGAGTTTGACACGGACAGACCTGTGGTTTCAAGGATCTTTTCATTCAAAATGATCGAATTTTCTCTGCTAGTGCGCAGAGGAATGGTTTCCATCATCGAAAGACAAACAGCAAATGACTTGTTATTCTTGCGTGCCATGCATCCTTCTTGTTTGCTCATCATATTCAGCTTTGTAACTATTGTCGTAAAGATAGTTTGATCGAGGCAGTGACACAGTAAGTGCACGAGATTGGGAGATAAAACTGAGGTTTTTAAATTTTCATTTTTTGGGAGGGATTTTATTCTTCAGTCCTGAACACATGCAACAACACACTGAGAAGCGCGCGTTCATTCTCAGCACAGAACAGCTTGAAATCCTCTCAACAAATTCCCCGCTGTGATTCCATTTCGCCAAAGGAAAAACTTCCCGTACTTTTAATTCATAGTCATCCTTTCACAAATTCTGATAATATTTCACATTAATTACAAAAACACCCATTTCTGTTACATCGTACTTTAAAAACTTTGTTCCAATGTCACTTTGCTAAAAGTCTGTCGTGTTTTTCGATTCTATTTTAGCTCACCATATGGCTAAAATTGTGTTCAATAGATTTAATATTCTAAGAGCCATCCAAAAATATATGCCCTCGGGTTATAAGCCCATCGTGAAAACTAACCGCTATATATGAAAGAAGATGCAAATATCTCGCCAAATGTACCCCCTGTCGAGAGCTTTATTAATGTGCCGGGAAGCATCTATGCTTGAGCGCTTGGTATTATTATTTTTTTATTGTTCTTGTTGTTCAGTTGCCATATGCTTTCTGGTAAGCTTCTTTTCCATTAATCACAGCTAAAAATAAGAGGAACCTTAGAATTTGGTATTTCTTCATCTCGTCTATCAATTTCATATCAATGTTACATAGTTTTGACTAGGTTTTTGGATTGTTGACTTTAAGTCTGTGTTTTATGTGCTAAGGGCTGCCTGTAAGAATGTATTGTGTTTACACTATGAAAAAATTTCCCTTTGAAATAACGGCAGTGAGATTAATACGCATATGTCATTTTATTTAGCATTCATTTGTGGTCACAGTTGGGAGTAAATTTAACGAAAATGTCATCCTCTCTCTGCACATGGTTTTGTCCAATGTTTAAATTTGATATTTGATGACTTAAAGATCTTTGGTTACTATTGAGAAGTCGATTGTACTGATTCGTTTTGTTAATTTCTGAAAGACAAGCTATCTGTTGGTGTATTTGCTTACTCTATAGGATTAACTCCAAGACGCTACTTGACAAAAGTCCCTATGTAAACTATTGGATAAACACAAGTTCTCTTTGAAATACTCCGAGTATGTGTGTAATTTTGTAGTGTTTCTCCCTGTTAAGAAACAAATGCTTATCAGTAAAACACATCAAGCTTTATAATTTTCTGTTGTGACCTGGTAATTGTCATGGTTCAGTTTCAATGGTTTGGTTGTAGCAGTAGTATTCAGCACTTGAGATATTATCAATTTGGCTTCCATGCTTATTAGCTCTTACAAGCTAACTTGCAAAAAGTTTTACTTCCCTGGTTAAAACTATGGACAATCATCTGAACTTTGTATTTACATAGTCAAAACTGAAAAAAGGCAATCCTGTTGTTATTCTGTCAGTTTTCAGATAATTCTTATCTCACATTTCCTATTTTCTGTGTTTGATAGATATATCTTTCTCTACTGGATAAATAATTCATCAACATTGGAAATTTACTTTTAATTTCATACTGAAATAAGATCTAAAACACTCCTTAGTAAAACTTTCCTTTTCATTTTTGATCAGGGTGTGCCTCAACCATTTCATTTTACATCAGTAATAATAGTCATGTTTACAGACCTTGATAATGAGGAGAATGAAATGATATGGCTCAGTTATCAAGTTAATAGCTATCTTTCCTATACAACACTTGTTTTTATGGCTTTTCCTATATTCCATATCTGGTCTGGTACAGCGTGCGCCATTGTGTTTGACGAACACACTCTGGAGTGTTAATAATATTGATCCAATGTGATAAGTAGGTGCTTGTTAACTCTTATAATATGAATGATTCAGACTGCTATTCTTTTGGATTCTTAATTGTCAATTTAGTAAATTATAACACTGCAGCTGCTATGGCATCAACATTCTTAAAAACTGTGAAAATAGTTATTTGGATGGAAAATTTCCAAATGCATGCTTCAAGTGTTTTTAATTAATATTACCCAAACAAGCTTTTCTTTGGCTGTTTGAACATTAGGACATGTTACTCAATAAACATTCTGTTTTTGCTCTAAAATGTTTAAATTTACCTTACTTAACTTCTCTAATTCCACCAATGCCAGAACAAAATGTACTAGTACAAATACTTTTACTGCATGGTTGAGAAATGTCGATAAAATTAATGAGTTTTTAGTCGCCTTTTTGTAATTTTCTTTAATGTTGACACAATATAATTAATGTGGTCATTAACAAAGGACTCGGCCCTTTTTCAAATTGCTTCTAGCTTCACAATAAGATGTTGATATAGTTGGTTAGTAAGGTATTTGCATATCAATAAAACTGCTATTCTCTTGGGTCTCTACCATACTTTTTATTATTAATAGTTGTCTGTAATATGTAGACTTTTTCTCATTTCTGGTGTTTATTCTGGTCTTCTTTGTTGTTTACTTTACATACTTTGAAAATTTTTCCTTAAAACAAAATTAAATATTAAAGGAATGAAAATAACCTTCATTTCCTCAACTAAAAAAGAGAATAAAGGGTTTGTTTCTTAAACCAATAATAAACTGATAACATTTGTAACAGGTCTGTCTGTTTTTAATAGTTTTTCAAACAAACAAAGTTGACTAAGTTATTTACTACACGTGGTAGTTAAATGAGAATAAATTATGAAGGGGGTCATTAAAAATCTTCATTTTTTCCATTTTCTTTGGAAACCAGGTTACTTAGGCTATCTTACTGTTTATGCTTTTATCTGTATTATCTAGTTTACTTTGTACTCTACTAGCAAGCATTACCAGTAATTTTATTTGACTTGACAAATCCCCATAGTCACACATACATCAGTTGTTAATACTGAAAACCTAGCTTTGTGTCTAGGTTCAAAATAGAGCAAAAATTTAATTGCTTATCCAAATAAGGACCTGTTTTTATCAAAACTGTTTCCTAGGAAAATCATAAAAGACTTCATTAATAGCCTTGACCTAGTTAGCTATTGAGAAAAGTTTGAGGTAATCACTATTCTAAGATCATTAGTTGAAAAACATTTTAGCATCAAGAGCCAGTCATAGCAGCTCATTCATTTCACCTCTCTTGATTTTTCTCTTAGTTATTCAGTAATTATAATGTATCTCCTAAATTTTCTGAATATATGAATATTTTTTTTGTTTTCAGGGATCTGAGTTTTAACAATATAGAGCAGATAGATACTCAACGTTTATCAAAGTTCAAGGCCTTGAAAGAACTGTGAGTGATACCTGAAATACAGTATGTAGCTAATTATTGTAATGGAGGAAGACCAGATATATAAGTGACTTTTTGTAAGGGTGGGTATTGACCACACCCTACTTGATGGCTGCAGCTGGTTTGAGTACTTATGGACTACCCCTATGATGTTTGGACTGCTACCTTTCGACCATATGCTCTAGTTTGAAAATTCCAAGGGGGTTGAATTTTACAATTCATCATAACCATCAAACAAAAAGAATTAGTAATGAAAACAGGCTAATTTGCTCTTGCAAAACATTTTAAGGATAAGCCAGTTCAAAAAATCTTAATTTATGCTAATATAGAGATGAAGTAAACACTTTGACATGTATAAATGATGTGAAAAGTTAAGTGCTGCATCTATACATGGCTCATTAGGTTTGACTGTTTGTGCACACGAGGCTCAGGGTGTACAAGGGGTGGGAATGTCTCAAAGGCTTTGACATCATTTTCAAAGGAGTTTTGATTGATTATTGCCTTAAGTATAAAAATAGAAATATAAAGCCACCAGGAGAAGAACAGAATCCCTGTGGGTCCACCCTGAATATTACATTTACCCCTATTTCAAAAAGGGTTGTCAGTCAGCAATCTAAAATCTGAGCCGGACAATTTACTAGAGCAGGTCATCACTCAAAGGTGGTGTTGTGTTTAGCTATTCAGTGATTATAATTACTGTTAAAAGATAAAAGATCAAACTTACTTAAAAATAGAACTTAATTTAAAAGTGAATTCACAGCTCATGCCTTCAATTCCTCTCAGTCTCAGTTTTCAGATTTCAGATCTCCAACCAAAAACCCTTTTTGAAATTAGGTGTATATTTAGTTTTAGTCTTTCAGAAAACTAATATTAATGTAAATTCCTTTTTTCAGCATCCTTCATCATAACAGAATCAAAAAAATTCCTCCATGGGATGCATTTCCTGCTACACTAACTATCCTTTCTCTGTAAGTAGCTTCTGTGATGCAACAAATTTTAGACAGTGAGGCTCTGATTCATTTTGTAGTAATGCAACAGATCTTAGACAGTGAGGCTCTGATTCATTTTGTAACAATTTCCTTTAATGCTGAAAACATGTGTATAGAGCAGACTTTCTATGAGTGTAATAAGCTTGTGGCTGTAAGCATGCTTTGCCGCAATTATGATGTTTTCTAGAATTTTGAGGTGCCTTGCTGTGCCTTAACTGTGTCATGACCATGTTTGTGCCTCAACCTTTTCACAGCCATATGAAATCTGCTCTATGTTCAGTGTTTTTAATCATTACATCTGGATAAGGCTGGTCTAGAGATAAAGCTGGTCTTAGTAAAGCAGTCCTCTCTAGATCCTTTTGAGCAGTTTTAATATGAGTGGGAATTGTATGGTATAGCCTTTAATCACATGGCAATCATCTTTATTCTCAAGAGAATGAAAACTGTAAATAATCACAAGCTATAGTATGTTTGTGCTCAAGTTTGCATGACTTCACTATAGTTAAACATTTTCTGCAACATTTTTCATTCATGACTTCTAGTGCTATTGAAACCACAGGCTGCAAAGCTTATAGAGTCTGACCTCTTTTTAATCCATTTTGATGCTGCTAACTTGATGATTCAATTTGACATTTTACTTTCAACCTTGATTTCCTCTTTGTTCTCAAATTTCAAGTGCAGAAAACCAGAGAAATCACCTAAAATCAGATCTGTCACTTGTGTCTATGAATAGTATTTCAGGTTTTTTTTTCAGATTCAGTTTTGCATTTTCCCTTTAATTTCTCTAATGATTACTAGTTTACATTAATTTGTTATCATGTTGTTTTTCTTACTTTATGAATTAACTATGTGTAGAGTTCTAGGTGTATGAGTGCTTTTATTATATGGCAAGGTGATCTTGTGTGTTATCTCAGAACTGACAGTATGGACCATCCTTATTTTTTGTGCTTGCCTTGCCATGTATTAAACATCTTATTAACCTTGCATGTTTGGTGACTGCATTTAAGTTATGGAACCTCTTTTTTTTCCCACTTTTTTATGGCCTGTGTTTTAGACACTTGGGCTATCCATAACTTACTGTACTGCCCTCATGCTCAGTAAATAATATGAAGGACAAATGAAACCCAGGTGGTTGGGGTATTGGCCATTTTGAGTATTTTCCAGCAGTATGTTTGGTGGATAAGCTCTCCTCTGGCCTGTACATCCATTTTGACTGTAAAGGTTATTTCATTTTCCTTGATGATATAAGTCATTTTGTTTTTCCTCTTTTTTTTCACACAGGCATCACAATAAAATCACAGCAGTCCCTTCATTCAACACTACAAAAAAACATTCACTCCGAAAACTGTAAGCTGAATTTTAAAAAAAAATCTGGCTATTGTATGACTGAGAAAAAGTCATGGCATGGTCAGTGCTGTAAGCATGCCTTGCCATGAGCATGATGTTTTCTAGAATTTTGCTGTGCCTTACCATGCCTTGACCATGTCGTGACCATGTCTATGCTGTGATCTTTTCACAGTCATGTGAATGCTGCTCTAATTTTTAAATGTTTTGAAAATGCATAAGTGAAGTGAACATACTGGTTAAATAATATCCATTCCAAGACTATCCTAAACATGATAAATGCAAGTTTGAATTTTGCTTCCAATTAGTTTCTTTGAAAATTTGACTGATCAAGTTTCTGTTTCCAAACACTGTCTGTTGAGCAGTGAGCTCTCATTGAGATCTGTGGCAGTCAAGAAAAGTCTAATATTATTGAACCAAAATTTTTCTTAATCAGCCCATTGAATTAATCAAAATGAAGTATCTTGAACTGTGTTGCTCCATTCTTTATAGTGAAGAACAATCCATTTTTATCTTAGTTCTGCCCTTTAGAATTTCCAATATTTGGTCAATCCTGTTGATAAATGCCATTTATTGTGATATAATTGTAACATCAAAGGGTGATGTAGATTTACAGGGGGTATACTAATCACAAATAATTTTAATTGGTTTCTAACTTCCATTTTGTTTCTCTTCTCAGTTTGTTGAATAGCAACAAGATAAAGAACATCGGAATCAATGCTTTCACAAACCTCACAAAATTAAGATTCTTGTAAGTGCTTCTATCTTTAATATTAATTATATTAACCAGTTAACATAATCAGTAGATCTTGGGGGTCTGGGTGTGCCTTACTGGGTGTTCCTTAATGACTGCTGGTGAAATTGTCCCAGATTTTATTGTTATTTACTGCCTTTCAGTTAGCAATGTTATAAGTAAAGGGAATTTTAAAACTGGGATAGGTAATGGTTACTTGAATCTGAGATATTGACAGCTGTCAATCCCCCTGAAAAGTTTTTCCAAGTATTTTACTAATTGTGCATATTAGTTTGCATGATTTTTTCAACCTGTAAAGTTTGAAACTGTTTTTTTATTTTTTCATGTCAAAAGAGTGTTTTTAAGTTGATTAGCAGAACCCAGCATAAAGATTTAATACTTATCATGGTTACCACATAAAACAATTCTGAAAAACACGCATTAAATGTGTAATTAGTTTTTGAATTTTTGGAAAGTTTGTTTTGAAACTGCTCGTCCACCAAGTTCTTTCACTGTCAAAAATTTGGTCTGACTCACTTTATCTGACTTCATTGTATTACCCATATTAGTGTTTTTTTGGATATTTACTATTATCTTTTATATTTTCGAGATAGCATCCTTATTTCTTTTGGATCTACAAACAAACTAACTAACGAAAGAACAAACAAACAAACAAACAAATTCCAATTGTTGACGAACTACATGTATTTTATACGAGTCTGAGTCGCCTGTGTGGTCATCTCTCCAGTGAGACTAATTCTGTTAATTGACAGCAGTGATCTTGCCTGTGATTAGAGAAATCCACCTAAGCTCTCGTCATCTAAACTAACGTGACCTCTATGGCTTGGTCATTGGAAAACCCTTTCACTGCAAGCGCTTCGTAATGGTTTCCCTAATTCCTTTACGGCGTTTGCCATTGTTTCTACTCCTAGGGATTCCCAACAAAGGCAGGCGCCTTATTATAAGGATTTTTTAATTCAAGCTGTCATTTTGAAGACCTACACTGGGAAGCCATTTCAAAGCTAATGCATTACATGGCTTCCTTAATTCCTTGTGTCGGTTTTTATTTGTTATCTTGATTTGTAAGGGGGAAAAAAGACCTCAAAGCGCTGCGTTAGAGCTTTCTTAATTTCCACTGTTTACTGTTTTCTCGTACTAATTGCTTACTCTTTAGCTTGGAAGCCTTTTCGAAGCAAGCGCATTATAATGGCTTCACTATTTCCTGTACGTCGTTTTTCATTACTCTCTTTTCTTCGCAATGATTAGGAAAAATCCCTCTAAGCCCTCGTGATCTCAACTCCCGCGACCTTCATCTTTGGGAAACCCTTTAAATGCCGATGACTCATAATGGCTTTCTTAAATCCTTTTGTATGTCCTGGGCAATTACTTTTCCTTTTATTTAAATTGTCACCATTAAAACCTCTGTCGTGTAGCTTGTGGGAGGCATTTACTGCGTGGGAGACATCCAGCGAGCTTAAATATTTTCCTTTCGTCTTTCCATCCTAGGAAATTAAACAGGAACAAATTCTCTTCGATCCCTGCAGCTCTTTCCCGATTAAGCTCTCTTACCAACCTGTAAGTATCATTGACGTTATTCCACATTATCTTCCTTGACCATCTGTCCATCCACAATATCTTATTACTCTCCGAAATGTTATAACTTGACCTTCTTGAGTCCCTGACAACATCGGAGTAATTTGGCCAAAAAATATTTGTCGACTATCATTTCCATTAAATGCCAAAACTAAGTTTGGATAAATGATATGTTTCGCTAATTTTTGTCCCCCTTCTTTCGTATCGACAGTGACCTCAGCAGGAACAACATCAAAGTCGTGTCTACCTCATTAAGTGGGCTCATACTTTTACAAACTTTGTAAGTTTTAATGGTAGAACATTAAACATTGTTTAATACGTGATCTGCAGTGTGGCTGTCAATGTGGCAGGCTCTACATAGTCATTTTGAACGAGCTTTCCTTGTTTGAGTGGACCTCTTCACTGACATCTAAACTAACTAATCTAAGCAAATATTTTTCTTTTTGACACTTGTAAAACCTCGTCTATTTAACCTCTACTCTGTAGTTTTCCAATAAAGCCCTCTGGTTTTCGTTTTGTATAAATTTTTTATTTTTTCCCGTTCTGGTGGCTGATATAATTACAGTGAACGTGACTGTGATGAATTGTTTAGTTCTTGGTAGTCGGGATCATCGTTTGTTGGAAATCTTGTGGTTACATTTCGTCATTTTAGGAAAGTAATCTGTCATAAGAGAGCTTAAGCACCTCGTTACGGCAAACGCGAAACGCTAGTTGACGAGCACAAAATTCTTTGGAATTGACAAAACAGAATGGAAAGAATTTCCAATTAGAAGACAATAACAAGAACATTTGTCTTTTGAAGGAAAATGTTAACGTGTTGAAAGAAATATGGAGGAAACATGATGAAAGCATGATGAGTTTGCACTGAGTTTGCGGGAAGGAAAAACGTGATGCTTAATCTCTCTATTATAAAAGTACTAGAGGCAATTTTGCGGTGCAGTCTGAACCCCCTCTATTGCATTTTCAAAGCAAGACTGACTAAATCATCAACCCAAACCATCAAACTGACAGCTATGATTTCGTTTGATACCTGTGTAAACGACCATCGAAGTCGCACGTCAAAAGGCATTCAAAGTAGAAATATCAATGGGAAAATTGAAAGATCACTATACTTTGGCATAATTTAATGACTTTGGAAAGGAAAACTAACCAGGGATTCAGTTGTTTGACGTTGCGAAAGGATCTCTGATGACCTTTTGTGGTTTCCGATGACTTGACATGACTAAACATTCTTCTGGCTCAGAGATAGCTTAGCTTCTCTCCATGTTTTTGGAGGCCTAAAATTAGTGACGCCTAAAGTTTACTTTTTACACTTGTACAGATCACTCTTCACCATTTTAAAATAACGTTTCATAAATTGGTGTATTCATTAAACACTCCAGTCATCTTTTTATCTTCGTCGAAAAGAGATAATGATCAACTAAATTGATCTTTTACCATAGTTAAGATAAAGCGGTAGTGTTCTCGAGCTAATGGCATGAAATTATTTCGTAAGTGAATTCTAGTAAAGCTTGCCGATGGCCCGAGTGCTGTTTTAACGGTTTGCTTTTAATGCTACTGCGCTGCTCTTGATCTTTTTGACACGCGCCACGAAGGCGCGAGAAACGAATTAACCTCTGGCATGGTTGTAACCGACTCGGGAAAGGATTGCCAGGGAAATTCAATATCTGGCTTAAGATTGCTTCATTTAGTATTGCTCAGCCGTCTTACGTCTTACATGTAAATCGTGCCAAGCTCTTGACAGGAGCCTCGGTCAAAAAAACGCCCTTTTTTAATAGGAAAAAGCACAGGAAGCCCAACTAGCGTTACTTTAACAGAGTCTCTGCATTAACGCACAGAATTCCAATAAAATCATTTGTAATTTTTTTTATACCAGCTATTTGTTTATTTATCTTTCATATCCCAAACCAAACTTGATTGTTTTTGACTTCGTTAGTTTGTAGACCTTGTAAAAGTCTTGGAGAACGAGTTCCTTTAGAAATCAATGTCATTTGGCCATTAGAACTTTTAAGAATTCTCGTTTAATTTTATTGCAGAAAGTTGTCAAAGAACCGGATATCCAGTATACAAAGAGGTGCTTTCTGGGGTCTGGATAAACTGGAGCAAATGTACGTATTACTGTATGAAACTATTTCACACAAGAAGGTGACTGGTTGGAAAGCAAAATGAATAAAAATAAATGAAAAGATATCAAATCCTATGCATTAACATCATCAGTTATAAGGCACCCGACTTTTCGCTTAACAAGTTTGGTAAAAATTACTTAGAGGTTATCACATGTTTAGAGTTTAATATTATTTTATTCACGAGTTTTTCGTATCATATCGCAAACGAGCGAGTCCTCGAACGAGTTAATTACACAGTTACAGTCGGTAGAATAACACACAGTATTTTATTGCTCAAAATATCATTGGACAGTTTGACCGTGAAGAGATATCGTATCACTTCACTGATATGGGTTTTATTCACGGCTTTATCAGACGGATATCGAACCTAGATGTATAACAAATTGAATTATTTCCTTTCAGATACTTTGATAAGAATAATTTCTCATCGCTTCAAACCATCTGGTTCTTTGGTCTCAGGTCTCTACAAGAACTGTAAGTAGCACTGATTGAAGCATTCTCGTGACCTATTGTGTTCTTTTGCTCTAACATCATTTTTCTGTCCAGTTTCTTCCAAGATAATCACATCTCCCAGATCCAGATCAATAGTATGGCTGACTGGAGATCGTTTCCTGTGCTTCGCAAATTGTAAGTAGTACTCTTTTTTTTTTTTTTTTTTTTTTTTTGAGAAGGGAGTGATGAAATTTGGGATCTTGAAAGATAGGAATCCTCATGCCCCCTGTTTACCTTTCGGCACATTTTTTCATATTATTCTTTCCATCTCTAAATATGTTTTGACCCCTAAACTTTATTCACAAATTTTTTGTTAGTCCTATATTCCTCTCTATTCCCTCCTGTACCATTTCCTTACGCCACTGTGTTTGTTTGTTTGTTTGTTTTATTCGAAACTCTTCTACTGCACTATTCCTACATCAATATTGTTCACTGTCTGATTGATTTCTTTTTTTCTTTTCTTTCCACACAGAAATCTTAGGAGAAATAAACTTTCCCACATCAGTGATCAAACTTTCAAACATCTTCTGGCTTTGAAGTATCTGTGAGTATTTACTATTTTCAAAGTTCTTGTCAGTGTACTCGCTCCTAGCTCTGTTACATACCATTCGTTGCCTCTGGCTCCTAGGCGGTGATGGTGATGATGGTGATGATTGTCATCAGTTTCGTTACATTGTTGATGTTGATGGCGAGGATGATTCAGAAGTTGTTGATGATGATGATGCTACATCTGCCCTTGTTGATTTGTTCGTGTCTCGTTTTTGTTTGTGTTTGTGTTCGTGTTGTTAATCCATGCTTTCAGTATCGATGTCGTTTGTTTTGTTGGTGGTCTGCTATCATAGTTTATTCCCTTAGCCAGTTGCAATCCTAAATGTAATATTTTTTTTCAGGTACCTGTCTACTAACCACATCTACCACATCACTAAAGGAGCCTTCTCAGACCTAAACCTTTTAGAAACTTTGTAAGTACACATTTCACTTGACTTTGGTTTCCTATCCTGCAAATTCCACAAACTACGAAAAGCCTGCCGCTCAGCCTAGTCTTAAAGCTCGGACACAAGATGCAACGATCCCTGCGACGTTGCTGGCAACGGGGAAATCACACTGTGTCCCCACCCGTGCAATCTGTTGCGCGCGACGTCGCCGGCGAAGTCCCAAATGTAGAACTCGTTTCCACTTCTGCTACTTCGTGCGCAAATTGCACGGGTGGACCGCACGGTGCGATTTCCCCGTTGCAAGCAACGTCCGAGCCTTTAGAAGAGATTTCACATGAATGGACCTCGAGGAAAAATGCGGGTTATTCGTGTTCGTCCCCTCTTTTCACCCTAATTCCTGTATCGTGCCTGTAGTAAGTTTTTAATCTTTGGTCTCTCTGTAAACTCCTAGGGATTTGAGCGACAACGATATATCCTGGACCGTAGAAGAAATGAATGGTCCATTCAATGGTCTTAGAAACTTAGTGTTCCTGTAAGTCAACTAGATTTGATGCGTTTTGTTTGTTTGAAAATATTGCCTTGGTAATCGGCTGTTGATATAATGCTTAATATAAAATGTCTTGTACAGGAGGCTGGACGGCAACCGCATCACTTCCATCTCTGAGAATGCGTTCCTCGGACTTCAAAACTTGAAATTTCTGTAAGTATATTCTCGCTGACGTTAACATCTATTTGAAGAGGATAGTACTTGATGTGCGTACACGAGTCGGTTCGGATAAAAGAGCCGATTTCATATCAGTGCGAAACTTACGTTACTGACTTACAGCGCGCACACCGTGTGGTATGTCTGTATTAGCACTGAAATGGCTTCCCATTGTGAATCATCCAATCATCTCGTAGTTACGGCTACGGTAAAGTACAGTATTTCTACAGCACGGCTACGAATTTGCCGTATAGAGCGGTTTTCGTATGAGTGGGAAACTTACGGTACTGCCTTACAGCACGTACACGATACGGCTTGCCGTAGCACTGAAATGGCTTCCCATTGTTTTCGTGTAAATCATCCAATCACAGCGCGTAGTTACGGCTACGATGAAGTACGGTACTGCTACAGTACGGCTACGAATTCGCCTTACCGCTTCCCACTCATACGAAATCCGCTCTAATCGTTTCTCACTCGTATAGTACGAGATCCGCTCAATTACACCGTATAATGTCGAACACGAAGTGCTTCCCTTTCTATCCGTAGGTTTTAGACTCGTGCTTTTATTTATTGTTTTTATATATCGTTCATTACTTTTTCACGCGGTTTTTGAGAAAGGTATCATCAGACTTGAGCCCTGAAGGTTCCTGTGGTATCTTGACTCTCAAAGGACTTCCATTCTTGATCAGCCAATGAAAATGCGAGGAAACCGCTCGCTCCATCCAATCACATTCCCCATTTTTCGTATGTGCGGGAAATATCGACCAAATGATGGATAGCTGTAGGAGAAAATCTTGTATTCCCCGTGTGTAATCAATCTATCGTCTATTCATTCCAGAAAATAAACCAAACATTGCTGCTTTTATTGAGAAACATTAAGCTTCTAGCCACTTCCTCAATAACCCCCAGCCACAGGAAGTCTAGTAGTAGTTATCGATGTATAATTGCATTATAATTGGTCCTTCCCTTCTCTTGTGATAAAGGAACCTGTCTGCCAACATCGTTACTTCCGTGCAGGAAAATGCGTTTCGTGTATTGACGAGTCTTGACAAATTGTAAGTATTAAGAGAGGGAGATTTAGTGGAGATCCCAAGGTTTTGCAAAGAGTGGGAAGGGGGTCAGGAAAAAGTGACAGTCAGTAAATCGTCCCCCCGCAGGCGATAAATGGTTAATGAGCGGTCGGTAATGATTTAAAACGTTTTTGCTTGTTCTATCGAGATGATGATATGGGAATAGACCTTTTTACTAATGCAGCGGCCATCTTGAATATATTAATTTTTCATTGTTTAAATCTCAATATTATGGGATGTCCAGGGGGCAAAGCCTTTGTTTGCCCCCTGGACATTCCATTATATTGTGATTTAAACAATGAAAAATTAATATATTCAAGATGGCCGCTGTATTAGTAAAAAGGTCTATTCATGGGGTCTGATAGACGGATAAAAACCATATTTCACAACGTTCACTCTTCCGTGAGGCTTGCCCCACACACACTACCACGACATTCAGTAGTTTTCAGCATACAACACTCAACTCACATGTTCATTTTTACGGAGGGAGGAAAACCGGAGAACCCGGAGAAAAACCCTCGTGGCAAGGGAGAGAACAACACATCTAACAAACTCTACTCACATGTGGTATCCGCGGGGCTCGAACCAGCGACCCGACCGGTTGGACTCACAGTGGTGAGAGGCGAACCAATAACAGTGTACGCCACCCAGATAATGAATGATTGGCTCGGGCCCTTTAATCTAGCCGTTAATTTTAAAGATTTTCCTTGTTAGTTTGAAAATATTTCTCATTCCACTCATTCTAGCCTTTTCTATTTGCTCTTTATTAAAAGATGTGTTTTATTCTGTTAAGGTGGCTCAACACCAATCATCTCATGTGCGACTGTAAAATCAAATGGCTTCCCCAGTGGTTCAAGAGTCAGAAAATTTCCTTGACAACCGTCTATGCCCGATGTCTCCACCCTCAGCATCTTCACATGAAAAGCATTTTTAATATCACACCTTCAGCGTTTATCTGTGGTTAGTATTGTACCCTTTTATTTTTCTTATAGCGCTAGTGCACAGTGAAAAAGGAAGGGTAGGAGCTTTGGAAAGAGTGTTTCCCTTAGTTTTCTTTTCCCTAGTACTTCAACGTACCGTCCAGATTAGTTTCGGATCAGTTTCCCATCTCCAAGCCCTGTTTACTTTGATTTTGACAGACACCAGCAACCCAGTACCACAGGTATCTCGTCACCCTTCCTCGCAAAACGTGCTGAAAGGAGAGAACGTCATGCTTCGATGTCAAGTCCAGGTGTTCCAGAAAAACGACACCGAGGTGCGGCTGAGCTGGAGACATGACCGCGATATCATGACGACTGAAAGTATTACCAACCATGCACAGGTACGCCATACAGAGCGGTTTTGGTATTCACCAGTTTCCATACATCGGTTCACTGGCCAAACACAAAGCTCCTAAACGAGGCGTCAAGGTCCAGTGGCCTTAGTTACAAAGGATTATGTAAATATCCCCTTGGAGCCTCGGCTGAATGCTTTGTGTTTGACCAGTGAACCGATGTATGGAAACTGGCGTATAAGTGGGAAACGTACGGAACTGACAGCACGTACATGGTACGGTATGCAGTAACACTGAAATGGCTTCCCATTGTTTTAGTGAGAATCATCCAATAATAGTGCGTAGTTATGGTTACGGTAAAGTACGGTCATGCTACGGATTTCGTTTCTCAGTTATGCCAACTCCACTCTTTTTCGTACTATTCAATATCCAAACTTGCTTCAAAAACATCAATCTCGTCAAACTCCGAAACAGCCTCTGGGTAGATCTAAGTCAGAGCACGGCTAACTCAAAGATCGAATTGGTATTTAGCGTGTTGGGTTTTTCGGAGGGAGGGAAACCGGAGAACCCGGAAAAAAATCCTCGAATCAAGGAACAGACCCAACAACAAACTCTACTTACATGAATGAGAGGAGAGAGGCGAGTGCACTACCGCCTGCTGCACCAACCTTGATTCCCTTGTTTTTCTATCGTATAGCTTCATTCAGCTTGAAACATTAAGGTACCTTGCGGTTCGTTTGTGTTTTCAGACCACAGATGCCAACATGGTGACGTATACAAGTGAGTTACGGCTGACCAGAGTGGTTTTCAGTGATGCAGGGTTCTATCAGTGTCTGGCTTACAGCAGGTTTGGATCCGCCTCTTCGATGAGGGCAAAGCTGGTTGTTTTTGGTAAGTAGTAAACTAGAAATTACGGCTCTTAAAACTAAAAATAAACCCCATAGAATTGGGATTTTATTTGTCAGTTCAGCTAATAAATTGTTCAGCTAATAAATTGTCCAGCTAAAGATGCTATTACTTTAGGCAAATTTCCTTGCAACTTGTCTTGCAACAAAATTGCACGACCAGTTGCAAGGAAAGTTGCTTAGTGTAACATACCATAAGTGTCTCGCAATTTTGTTGCCGCAAATGATCATCGCACAGAGCAGTGAGCGTCTTTTGTTTAAGAATTGAGTTTGGCGTCTTGAACTGCATTATGTAATTTCTTATTTTGAGCAGTGTGCTCTTATAACAACAAAAGTATGACAGATACCTCCCTTCTTGCTCAGCTGATCAAGCCGAACATGTAAGGATATTGATTAAATATTATTATATTTCTAATAATATTTAGAATTCCCTGCCTTCACGAGAAAGCCAATAGATGTCACAGTTCAGGCTGGAGAGATTATTCGTCTTCCTTGTGCTGCCACAGGACATCCAAAACCCACAATCTCTTGGCGAAAAGACGAAGGCAACACTAAGTTCGCTGCTGCTGAAGAACGACGCATTATCCACCACGAGTCCGAAGACTTGTTTTTGATAACAGACTCCAAAGCCAAAGATATGGGATTCTACACATGCAGCGCTAGGAACGATGCTGGGTCTATCAATGCCACAGCTTATGTAACTGTACTGGGTGAGTGCGCACCTGTAATGCATGAACCTCCTTTTTTGTTCGTTACTTTACGCTGTGGTAGAGTGATTCGTATGACCGTGAAATACGCTTCGGTATTGACGACATCCGCTGAATCAGTCACAACGCGCGATATCATGGTTCATCCAATCAGAATGCACGGTCACGCAACTGTCACTGTCACGGGTCGTGCCGTGAGTCTTGTTCACAGACATGCGTAAACGTTAACTGCCGTACCTTAAGTTACAAGGTGCGCAAAAGGCTTGTGTTCTTCACTTCTTTCTCCACTCCTATGTTTCATATCGTATGAGCGCTCTTAATTTTGGTACTTACTTCCTCTTGTGTTGATTTATCCAGAGGTCCCGCGATTCATGCAAACCATGAGCAGCAAGACGGTCAAAGAAGATGAAAGTGTTGTGCTCGAGTGCATTGCTAGTGGCAGCCCCAAACCAAGGTTTACGTGGTTCAAGGACGACAGGGAGCTGTCTCTGAACGCGCGCGTTCTTACACATCTGAATGGACAATTACTCGTGATTGTGAGGGTCGAACTGGATGACGAGGGAACATACATGTGTGAAGTATCGAATTCATTGGGTACGGCAAGACAGAGCGCGCAATTGACTGTACTAACAGGTATGTTAGTGTAAACTGAAATGCACCTTTCCGTAGTTTCCCACATTTCTTTAGGATTTGCGCGCGCCAGCGAGGTCAGGGTAAAAAACATTGAAAGCTGATCCTAGTTTTGAGGAAATTCGTCCACTGTGTCTAAGCGAGACCAGGAAGAGCTCTGTTATTTAGATATCCTATTTGGTATACCCATTTACATCCTTCTTTCGTATTTTAATGCACACTTGACAAAACGCTGATTGTTTTCTGTTCAATTTCCGAAGTCTCCTTCATATACTTTGCCCCTAACCAGACCCTGACCTCGTTTGCACGCGCTAAATCAAGGAAAATTATGGGGTATCTCAGGAAGGTGCATCTGATTCTCCCCATAGTCTTAAAAAAGAAAAAAAGAAAAAAGAAAAAAAGGGGATTCCGGATAAACCCAGCTTTTACTAGTTCCAGTTTTAGTAGTGGCTTCGTTAGATTTTCATTGTATTAGCTACAGCGATGCAATCACACATTACTGCAGGGCAGAGTTCCCACTGACCTTGAAAATCTAGAAATTTTTCAAGGTCAGGGAATTGTCAGAGAATTTTGTATTTGGTCAGGGAAATCAAAAAAATGTGCCAAAAGTTAAGGAAAAGTCGGGGAATTTTGGGTCAGGAAATTTGAAGAAAACTTTTTTTAGAAATGGGGGTTTCCTTTTGGAATTTTGCTAGAGAGATCTTGGAACTGTATCTAAGCCTTGAAAGGCATTCGATTCAAGCTGGATTGTCTTGTTGTTTTGGTTCTTAGCTCGGAATTTGATGCACTAAACCCTATACATACACTAAGGGAGATAAAGAAGTTGTGCCAAGGTCTTATTTTGTTTCAATCTTTCGTTGTTTCAGGTAAACTGCGTACGAAAATGGAAAACGAAAATGAGAAGGAACCTAATGCATTTCGTTACGACAAGAAAACATTTTTAGGAATCATAGTCATCGTGGTCGTATCTTGTGTAGTCGGCACCTCACTAGTTTGGCTTTTGGTCATTTACTGTGCTCGCAGAGGCGCAAACAGACAACACAAACATGAAGACATTCGCTCTGCAGCTGCTCCGCGCGAAGACGTTAGCTACGTTCCTCTCAAGTCTTACAGTTCTGGAAGCACACAAACCAGTCGGGATTCTCCTCGATCAACAGCGACTTTCACTACTTCTACGGGATCTCAGGGGTCGGCTTTCCCTCCGACTGCGTCGAGTTCAGAGACTCATTCGAGCTCCGAAAAAGTTTTAACAGCAGATAACATAAGTTCTGAAACTTCGGTGAAAGGAAGCCATAGCTCCTTAGCGTCGTCCTGTCCTTCGGACGAATCCGAACCTGTAAGACAGGTTATACACGTTCAAATTCATAGTTCGGATAGTGACTCTGAAAAATGTAAAAGTGTATCTCCCGCACGGAGAAAAGGAACTAGTTCTTCAAAACAGACTAGCAGAACAATCCACTGCCGATGTGGGCAACCATGTGGGATGAATGTCAAATGCTCCTGCGGTATCTCGAATGAGATATCTGAAGAAACTGAACACGAGGGACTGCTTACAGAGGAATGCAACACTACTCACGTATAGCATATGTATGTAAATAGGTGTATATATTATACATAAATGGATAGAGAAAACCCCTAGTATAAAGACTAATGTCACGAGTCTATAACAGTTCGAGGAGGGAAGAGCGCCGAAGACTAAAGAGAGATAGATAACGTATGGGTTCGCCGTTTTCGACTGCGTTGCTGAAACTGGAGTGCTTCTCCAAAAGTCTACTGTTCATTCCCCTTATAAACCTTTTACATAAATGTACTAGGTAATCATGTGCAATTGCTACATCTCAAGCCTCTCTTGTGTGAGTGAAAGGCGTAAGGTCAGGGTGATCCTGGTGTTAAAGCATGTTTTTTTATGTTATTTTGGCTTAAGGGTTCCCCTCTTAACTATTTCGCCTCATTATTTGAAGCATTTTCATATCAAACGTACGATTTTCCCCATTCCATTTTGGGAAAGGCAACGAAAACGCGTACCCTTCGAGCCTTCGCCAAGCATATATAGATTTATACATATAGATTATTCATAGAGATATTATATGAATAGATTAGAGCTGCCTGCTCCGTTATAGAGTACTCTAACATTGTAAATATGGAGTTCATTGGGGAGGGTATTTTGGACGTCCTGACGTAAAATTTCTAAGAAAGTTTCGGCTTTCAATGTGAACAGCGCCTGTCACTTGTTTGTTTTCTACGATCCACATTTTTCTCGACTGCTAAGCATTTTTCTAGCAAAACTGAAAGTAAATTTAACTTGGTGCTTTCAAACGGAAAAGATTGAAAAGGATACCAGAAACTAGGTTTGGTAACTCTTTCTGGGTGATTAATGACGTAACGGAGAAACGTTCTGCGCATGTTCGGAAAAATTGGCGGGAAAATTGATTGCCATTTCCAGAGCATGCGCAATTCATTTTTCACCCGCACACTTAGATACAAGGCTGTAGCAAGCATTCGGAATTGATGTGTGCACCAATCTTAAGACGTTTGCGGTCCTCTTTTTCTGAGGTAGACTAAAAAGTAGACTGCGAGGTATTTCTCCTTCATCGCAAACGCAAGGAAATGCGTCACATGACCATTTACGTCATTGAATTACAAACGTGTGTTTTTGGAACTTCAAAACAGATTGCTAATTGGATGGTCACGTGTTGAAATTCAAATTGGCGGGAAACGGTATCACGGTGTTCGGACGCGTGTTTCCCATGTGCGATAGCCTGAAGCGCGAGAATCCTCGTCGTTGACGTGAAAATTCCATTAGAATAGGAAAGGGAAAAAATGGCTATGCAATTTATAGCCCGATAATTATTACAGATTGTATTTATTACACTTCAATTTTAAACGCATTCACAACTTCTGAACGTGTTTTACTATTACTACTACTACTACTACTACTGCTAGAGTGATTTTCCTTCGACCGTGAAAGAAAAATGACTATATAGTTTGTGCTAGTTGATAAAGAACAAAAGAAAA
>JAAAQI020201438.1:0-21217 GCA_011800005.2 Stichodactyla mertensii
ATTGCTGAAGCGTCGTATGGCAGGACGAAACCATTTACGGGTCAGCTGGAGATTTCGGCTCCAACACCGCTATCCATCGCTATCTATAATGACTAATCAGGGAGCTCGGCCGAAGCCTAGAGAGAGGTTATTCGGCCTCTAAACCATGTGAGATTAACACCTTGCTATGAACAGTAAGAAACTGATAACTTTTATATCAGTATATAGGTATGGAACCTACGTTTTCCTATTTTGAGGTGTACTGTGGTTTAACAATTACTACCTAATTTAGGAAGGATAGATTTGCGTTTCACCAAGGCAATATATTTTTTGCTCGAAATTCTCTCTTTCTCGCAGAGACATCCCCCCCCCCACACACACACAGGAAGATCCATCCACAGGAAATCTGTTTCGAAAGTCCGTGAAGTAATATTCTGTATTTCGAGGTCCTTGTAAATTTATCCGATGATCAATGTTCTGGAAAGTTTTGCGAAATACTCTCGTTCCAATAACACGTTATTCGACAAATCTATTTAAATACTTGATAAATACCTTCTAGAAATAATTGTGTTTCGAAAAATTGACCTCGTCGTAAGAGACTGAAAGGCATTTTCTGCCTATGGAAAAACTAACTTGATTAATTTTGCATACAGTTCCTTGTCCCATTGACTGACTGCAGATTGTAACCTTAAGTCGGTTGGATTTAAATAACATGTTTGGTATTCAAGTTATTTTTGGCCACTTGTTTGTCACATGGAATATATTGTTGAGTCATAATTTCGTCACAAAATCAATACAGACTAAAATTTTAACAATTTAGAAGATTACGATAGCCTAGTTAGATTGCCAAGCCACTTATACAGAAATCAGGTTACGTTAGCACCCTCCAATCGCAGAATAGTAATTTTTCTCTTTAATGCAACATCCATCTCCTTATATCAGAAGCGGCGTCGGGTTTTTCAATGAATGAAATGTACACTTTGGTATCGTTAGCGTAAATGGAGGGAAATTGGACTTCACCATAGTCTGTAGCAGCAGCAGTGCATTCAAGGATTGTTAAGGACTGACTCAGCTAAATGATACCAAACAAAAGAGCCTCAAACGTCTACAGTTTGTTCCTTAAAACTGAGATAACATTCCCAGAATGCACTGCTGCGGCAGACGTATTTGAATAGACTAGTTTGTGATTAATTGGAACTAACATGCAAAAAAGATATCATAAGTCATGCTAAAGACTGTTAACTGCATTCTTTGCTGCAAAATGGAAGGGTGCTAGTGTTGCATAGTAATTTCTCAAATATAAATGGAAACTAGCGAGTAAACTAGTATAGGCTGCGTCGGTGTGTACTCATAACATTAGTCACATGATTGTTTTTGGTGTTTGCTTAATTACTGGCCCTAATTGTGATCATAAGTCTAAAGAGATGCGCCTCATTTATTCATCGGGTACTCAACAGCCCAATGGTATGAATGGGCGGGGTTTTTTTTCTTAAAGCTATTGGTTCTTTTCTTCTCTCACTTTCTGATTGGTTAATTAATCCCGCTTCTATTTATACCAACTCTTGCCCTTACTTTACTCTTTTACTTCAACGAAGGGTGAAAGCTCGAAACGTTAGTAAAGCTAAGTATGTTTCTCTTTTTTCACGGTGTCACAGATCTCTTTCCAGTGGTATTTCGGTTAAGTCTAATCAATACCTTTTTTTTTCACTTAGAATTGAAGATCTTCTTCAGCATGGAAGGATACGACTGTCTAAAACAAATAATCCCGATTAACTTCACAATAGACAAGTCTTTTACACCAGAACAGGAAAGACAGGTTTTACTGGATATGTACCAAAACACCAATGGGCGAGACTGGTACAATAATAGTGGATGGGACACTCCAAATGAGACGTCACACTGTAACTGGTATGGAATCACTTGTCATAGTAACAAGACTTACGTCAAGACTATTGTGTTAGCTTACAACAATCTTAATGGCTTCAAATTAAGAAACCTTTGGAAGCTACGCAATCTTTTAGCCTTATGTATTCCGGGTAATCCAAACCTATACGGGCGTATGGAAGACTTGATATTTGCAAACATGACCACGCTACAAATTATACATTTAAATGGTGCGTCAATCAGTGGAAAAATTCCAGAAGCTATCGGAAATCTTTCATTGCTTCAAAAATTCTTTGCTACTGGAATGGTTGGTAATGGTTTGTCTGGTAATTTGCCTGAAAATATTGGAAACATGAAAGAGCTGTGGCTATTAGGGATTGGGGGAAACAGCTTCACTGGTCAGATACCGCGAAGTATTCGTCGTTTAATAAAGCTTAGATATCTTGAACTAAGAAATTCTCCTGGAAAAATGTGGGGATATATTAGTGATTTGTTTTCTATTCCGTCCATGGAGAACCTTTATGTAACAGGAGTTGACTTAAAAGGGAACTTGCCTGCAGTTTTTCCAACAAATTTGTCAGACCTAGTTTTAACTGGTAATAAAATACATGGAACTCTGCCAACCAAATATCCAAGAAGACTACACGCTCTTAGTGTCGCTAATAATCAATTGCGAGGAGACATCCCATCTGAGCTCTTTTTTCTTCCAAAAATAAGGGTAATTGATGTTTCACAGAATGGTTTTACGTCCATTAATAATGGCAAGACATGGCCGCAGAATCACAACAAAAGCTACGCAAAATATGTTTCCTTGGCGGGGAATAGAAACTTGTCAATTGACTTTGAAAGTTTCCTCGGGATATTCAGGGATAAAATCGACTCAGGTTTGAACTTGATGATTCTAAATGTCAGTTTTTGTGATATAAAAAGTCCTTTCTCATCACAACTGCAGTACGTAGACAGTCTGCTGACATGTGACCTTAGGGCTAACAGTTTTTATGGAAGAATTCCTAGCATAGACATTGACACCTTGTATGTGACTTATCTAGATGTCTCACTGAATAATTTATCTGGTGACCTTCCCAAAGGAATTGATAGTTTGCTGTCATTGCAGTATTTGGATATTTCTGGTAATTCCGGAATGAAGCAAGGCATTAGAAAATCAGAAAACGTTTTTCGTCCTGACCTTTCAAGGATGACAAGACCTCCATTCAAAGACAACTTTAAGTGTCCAGAAGGAAAGCTTACATTTAACAATGGACGAGTTCATTTAGATCCTACATTTTATCAGTACAAGTATTGTGTGTGTGACTCGGGATTTTATGGAGAAAGAGGCTTGTGCAGAAAGTGCATGCCAGGCGGCACGTGCGAACCACCAACTAACTTGACAAATGATGATATCAATCCTACAACAATGATAATACATGCTGGTTACTGGCCATCTCCCAGTGCAAACAATGCTACACATCTTGTACACTGTCCAGTTCCCAAGGCGTGCAACCCAAAAGGTGACTGCACCTGTCATCTTCAGACTTTACGTAATTTTACTAGCAAATCTCCCAATCGCTCAGTATCATCTCTGATCACAACATGTAACACCTCTTGCATCTGTCACAATGGAAACACAGACCGATTTTGTTCTCGTTGTTTAAAAGGATACTATAAATCTGGTGGCTTGTGTTACCCTTGCCTAAGAGCTAAATATAATATTAGCTTCTACATTTTTATTCCTGTTTTTGCTGTTACTGTTCTTGTCATACTTTGGTCATTCCTCTACTTTAAAGCAGCTCCAAAAACTGCATTTCTTATCGCTGGGGTGGAGTTTCTTCTGATGTTTATCTTTACCTTGATAGAAATGATGCCAGCATGGGTGTTTAAACTTGATATTGTAATATTTGTTGTGTGCATGACCAACAGAGGCAAAAAAGTACATTCCTTGATTAAAATTGGCGTCTTTTACATCCAGACCCTGGATTTCATGGTGTCATCTGTAGACGTGTGGCCCCAACAGGTGTTTGTCGTTCAGTATTATATCAGCAGTTTTTGGAATTTGCATTTTTCATCGCTCTCGTGTGAGTTTTCAGTTCTCTTCAGTCCTGTGGGCAGGTTTGCCTTTGTTCTTCTGCTTCCGATGATATGCTTGTTTGTGATTGGTTTGTACTTTGTGATGTCAATCTTATATTACAAATGTAAACACCAAGACGACGGTGTTAAAACTGCTGACCTCAAGTGTCGTCAGTTAACCATGTCTTGTCTCAACTTTACATACTTTCCTATCGTCGAGGCAACAGTTTCCGTGCTTCGCCCATGTGATGGTGACCATGGTATTCGTTTCATGCCCAAAACGCCATGGATAGAGTGCACAAGTCCAACGTATCACATTCTTTCTATGATGGGTTGGATTTCTGTTGTTTTCTACGTGCTTGGTTTTCCGATAATTCTCTTCATTTTAATGATTGTATTCTTTCGAAAAAGGCCGTCCATGGGAGATGAACAAAGGCGTGACATGGATTCATGGCTTGGGTCTATTTATTTACCTTACAAACCAAAATATCAGTTGTACTTTGAGTTGATTCTTGTTGTTCGCCGTTTATTGTTGGCTTTTGCTTTGTCGTTTCTTGATTCCTTGGAATCTGTGCAGACAATGATTATTTGGCTCATTCTTATGGTGTCAGCCATTTTTCAGTTACGTCTCCAGCCGTATCAACCATCCAAAAGTCTTTGTCCATTTGAGAACGTTTTTGAATTTTTGGTTTTGTTTGTGTTATCCATGTCGTTTATGGCTTTAAGGTTTGCTGCTTTAGGAAGCTCGTTTAGCGCAATTGTTGTTTGGTTTGTGATTATTATAAATGGGTGTGTTGTGACAGGTTTGGTTGTTTGTATTTTATATCTATTTGGACTGGGATTTCCAACTTGCTGCTGTAGCAAACTGACTAACAGCACTGAAAGAAACGTTTTGCTTGAACAACCGATGGCAGACGATAAAGATCTTCATTCGTGTTAAATTTCAAACAAATCAAATATGACATTTGATTACATTTATTCACTTCTGATCCTTTTTATGATGAATGCGGTGTAAAACTACCCCATGCGAGATTCCCTACATATGGACATAGCCAACAGCGTACAGCAGCAGTTGAGTTTATGAGACATATCACTTAACCTGTGATAATACTTAATTTAACGTGTGGTTTTTATGTTGTTATCTACGCCAATTCTGTCGGTACTGTCGGGATCTCCATTCCTTAGAGAGCTGCGTTCACGTGTTGAGTTTATAAGTTTGTTTGCGCTAACTGTAATGCTAGCTACATTGGCGAGACCTCACGTCATTTTTCTACACGTATTCGCGAGCATCTATCTACAGACAATGGAAGCTACGTGTACAAACATCTTTGCTCTTCTGAAGCTTGCTGTCGTTTATGCTCTAAGGATTCTTTTGAAATCTTAGATCCCGCGAATACCAATTTTCAACTTAAGATCAAGGAAGCTTTATACATTCACTGGGAAAAACCAATACTTAACCGACATGTTAATCATGTCAATTTGTCACCTTCTTGTCGTTAATTGGTCACATTCCTTTGCTTTTTCTTTACATTCAGTTACTCTTTTCATTTGTCTCTATCGCTTATAACTCATTATAATTCAAATACTCATTAATTATTCACGAGGTAACCAGCCAAACACATGCCTGGAATCAGGCCACGTGATGAACCTTGAAACCCCGGAAAGTACTCCTAAGCCAACTGAAATTATTTCAAGTCCATGGACACTGGAACAGCACTGCAATTGGCTGAGGAGTACAATGAGAGTTTCAAAGTACTCTATGGCCTGATTGCATGATCAATGCCATGGTGCTCACGGGTCGCTGAAGACGATATGGATTGGAATCTCTGATCAAGAAACCCCAATACCAATCAGAGCCCATGAGCACTTCACCCGCATGCACCGAACAAGTTTAGTTCTGATGCGAAGGAATCTTTATTTTTTGGTCACGATTTTCCGTGTGTGATGCATAAACAGTGACGTTAACACATACGCAAAAAGTGTGGTGTTATTCTTCAGAATCACAACTAGTCTGCTAATTGCTAGACCTTAACTGAAAAAAATAGCGATTTACAAAAACTGACGTTTCGATGTCTCTGACATAATATTATCAAACCTAATGAATAGACTTAAAATAAGTTTATGTACATGCACAGTTCAGAACTATGCGTGAACATAAACTTATTTTAATTCTACTCACTCCCTTTGATAATGTTGTCAGAGACATCGAACCGTCAGTTTTTTAAAATCACTTAAGTGACCGGATTAAAATTGTACATTATTCCCCGCTTGCGCTTCGGCTGTGACAGCGCTTTTTGAAACAGGGGTATAATAAAACAAGGGAATATAAAAACTTACATCTCAGTGACCTGTTATCGTAAAGTAGAAAATACAGGGAAAGCGATAGTATAGTGGGTGATCACTAATATGTTTCCCGATCTGGGAATTTGCTGGCTGACAGACCCAGTATGGGAGATTGACATTCCTAGTAATGGGCTTGTGATCTGGGAATATGCTGGCTCACAGACCCATGCCATATTCACCACTTTCACATCCCCATAATGCTTTCCGTTTTTTGGGGGGCAGAACGAGATAAAATCGTTAATGTTACCGTGAAGATTATATAGAATTAAAAAAAAGACAGCTAAAAACACTTATAGGTTTATCAGAATTACCAAAAACCAAAAAGAAAGAAATTCGAACAGGTTTATGATTAAATGTTAAGACATCTTTTCGTAAGTCCATACATTGTCTGTAACACCAAACTTTTGATCCTCCTGTTCGTGTGGCATTAACTCTGATTAAACTGATACTCGATTTTTCAATGATAATAGCAAATATACTCAACATCTGTATGAAAAGTTTTGAATTTTCGAACAATTTTCTTTCCAGTTGCCCCCAAAACGCAAAGCATTATGGGGATGTGAAAGTGGTGAATATATAGTTAGAGATTTCATGGTAAAATTACTAGGAGTATCTATCTCTCGGAAAATAGAGCCTCTGGAGTGGATTTATGAAGTCCTAGAGATTAATATTGATGATTATACAATAGCTTGGGCTATCTATGGTTTCCTGCAGTTTAAATGAGAGGCATTTGACGTACGACTTCCATATATGGATGTACGTATAGACGGCTCTGATGTACACATAGAAGGCTCTCATGTACAGATAATGCTGAGAAAACTTAGAAAATTTTCCAAGATCCTTAATCATTTTCAATTAGAAATGAAAAAGACTCTTGAGAAATATCGTGAAGAATCGATCCCAGCACCGTATGCATTGCCTAACCCTATTATTTACCCTAAACCTAACCATTAAGCCATGAGATGAATTCGCTTGAGGGAATCGGAATTTTTGGGGTATTTATAGCACGACATACATATTAATAACCACGTATATGTACGTGATTGTATACATAATTAATGAACCTTCTATGTGAACTTGAGAGCCTTCTATATGTACATCCATATATAGAAGTCGTACGATAGACTCTACTCGTTTAAATAACTAGCAAAGGAAGCCGGGTTCCCTGTGGTATAGGTAGTCCAAGCAATGTACCTTAGTATAGTTATGCATATTAATGTGGTAGATAGTTCTAGCGGACCTCACCGGTGGCATACAAGTAACTGTAAAACAATTCTGGTCAACTTCACCGGTGGCATATACAAATAGTGTCAGAACAACTCTGGTCGAGACACTAGCCAGGAACTGAGTGAACTACAGATAAGGACATAGAAACACAAACAAATGGCTTAGCTATACAGCAACATATAAACGGAGTAAAAAAACTAAACAGAAGCTGAAGGGCAACCGATGAAGCGAGTGGGCTCAAATTAACAAGTATGAAACGACACTTGCCTAGGCTTGTAAAGAAACATAATGGCAACACAGACCGAATCAAATTGGTCGATACTAACTGCCCGTAGAAACTGTACGGGATTCAAACCTCTCGTATAGCCTTCGGTAGAAGAGCAAGGAGATGCACGTCCGAGCCGTAGGTTTGAATAGCCAACTTTCGATATTTTGGTTAAGTGATCGCACATGATAAGATCTGAGCCGAGCGGCTCCGGGGAAACAAAAGAATAATAACGCTTATTATTTCAATGTTATTGTGCTTGGTAAATGATTAGATTTAGTATGTTATATTGCTTGAAGAAACATAACATACTCGATCTTGCGATTATTTCATATTATTCCCCGGAGCCTCGATTCAGATCTTATCGTGTGTATCACTCAACCAAATATCGAAAGTGGGCTATAGACCTTTTCGACGTAAGCATGAAAACGAGGCCTAAGGGCCGACAGAATCAAAAATAGAGGCGAAGTTGTCTAGCAATGTTTTATCGTTTCACAAATTCCGTACGGCTGCACTGTGATAGGAATATTATTTGACTTTCCGTGCACTTTTCTTCAGATTAAGATTCTAAACACTGCAGCTTTACTGGCTTGATACGACATTCTAAAGCCCGCTGCAGTACCATAAAGATTTCCATGGACTGCTTGCTGAAAATCTGAAAGTTTGACCCAGAGATATATGGTAGAGAAACTTTGACTTCATTGTCTGTCATAATCGCAGTTTTTTAATTTATTTTACATGAAATCTAATGTTTATATCGTAAAGGTCTATTGAAGTGACTGATATGCTAATGAGTCCTCATACATTCGTGCTAGTGAGACCGCTGAAAACAGAGGAAAAATCGAACTTTAGGCCCGCGATGTTAAATTTTGGATACCAGGAGAAGCCGCTAAAGTCGTAAATTTGAGGATTTTTGGAGCCGAACTTGCCTACCCATAGCTTCTACTACAGCGGCCAATTTGAACCAAAAATTCAAACGTCATTTTTCCGGAAGATAGAGCCTCTGGAGTATATTTATGAGGTCCTAGAGATAAAACGACTACTCTAGAGACTTTCTGGAAGAAAACTTTTTCCTGACATATATTTTCGAGAACTTTCAGAACGTGCTTTAACGATCAGGTGAAATTTTCAAATTTAGCTCATTAGTATGCATAATTTTATATTGCTTTGGGCTACCTATGGGTTCTTCGTAGCTTCGTATGGCGTTTACGAATGGCTCATTTTTAGTATGTCACTCAATAGCAATATTCTTTTTTATTGCCGCTATGAAACAAGTGCCAATCAATAGCAGACATTATGGATGCAAGCAGATTAGCTACAAATAATTAAGCATCTCTTAATTAATGAAAATGTTTCATCAACCTATATTTTTCAATAAATTAATCCCAAGATTTCGATCTAAGCGATTATTTTCTGGGGCAAGAGCTGTGTACATTAACATTCAACGTAAATCAACTACGTATAAAAACAAAACAACGTGCGCGAAGTTGAAGTAATGAATAAAACCTGTGCGCGCTAGCTCGAGTTTCCAAATCAACCTATTGTTATTCAGTAAAGTACGGTAATTTTCAGGCAGTATAACGTCCTCATTCGAAGCAATAAAACATTCCTCCAACCGTTTTCGTTGATGAAATCGACTTTCTTTTAGTAAGATCTTCGTTTTCCTCAAATCAATGGCATGATCAAGCTTGCCACTGGGATAAGGCTGCCTTCTCGATTTGATTCGGCTGAAGTACAATTAATTGCTCTCAGGCTTTTCCTAATCAAAAGCACTCACTTTCACAGTTTATTCAATGTACTTTACGTGTCATTCTTCACAAGGGTGACACGTGTTAATCGCGACATTTTACCTCAGTATCCATTGCTACCCAATCAGGCTATAGCCTGTGAAAAGATTTGTCATAACGTACATTTCATCTGTGAGTACCATTATTTGATCCATTAGTTCACCATTAAGGCTCAATACAGGATCACCTATTTTTTGGGCTGGACATCTGCATGGGTAGTTTCATGGATTTTTAAGTTATCTTCCACTATAAATGCCTTAAGACAGTTCCTACACTTATACGGTTTAACAACAGTATGATAATATTCGTGATCTTTAAGCTCATCTTCTGTTACAAATGATATATAGCAATATGAACATTTGTACGGCTTGGGAATATGGACACGTTCGTGGATTCTAAGGTAACTTGAATCCGAAAAAGTCTCATTACAGAGTTTGCATTTGTACGGACGGTCAGTTTTGTGGATTAATTCGTGTTGCTTGAGACCAAATTCTCTATGGATAAACATATGCTTTTTAAGGTATTCCTTCCGGGCAAACGTTTTCCCACAGTGCTTACATTTGAAGGGCTTTTCATTCGTATGAATCTGGTTATGTATCTGAAAGTTTTGTTGATCGGCAAACCCTTTATCGCTCTGTTCGCTCTTGTGTCGCCTCTCACTAATATGGAGTCTTTTATGCCTATTTAGGTCCAGAACTCGTTTAAATGTTTTGTCACAATGTCTACACCCGAAGAGCTCCTTTTCTTTATGGATACGCTCATGATGCTTTAGATGATGCTTTTGTATAAATGCTTTGCTGCAGTGGTCACACTTGTAAGGTTTCGAACGCGTATGGATGCGTTCATGTGTTATACATTGACTTCGAGATGGGAATGTTTTCTTGCAGTATTTACATGTTCTGGATACAGTATGGATACGTCCATGGCGCTCGAGATGCTGCTTTTGCATAAATGATTTGTTACAGTGCCTACATCTGAAGGGCTTCTCTTCGTTATGGCTACGCTCATGTTCCTTGACACTGCTCTTTTGTGTAAATTCTTTGCTGCAATGTCTACACTTGTATGGTTTTGCGCCCGTATGGATACGTTCGTGTATTATACATTGAGTTGGGTGTGAGAATTTCTTCTTACAGTATTTACATGTCCTTTGGGAAACGTTTAAGATGGTATGACGTCGTAAATGATAAATTAAGTTGCCTTTCCTCAAAATACGTCTGCCGCAACATGGACATTTACGAGACTTTTTATCACAGTGTGTTTTCAGATGTTCATAATATTCATCATCATTTTCAACACGGAAGTCACATAACTCACACGAAGGTCTTTTATCAGATTCTTGTTCACTGTGATCACTATCTGCATGTGTTTGTTCAGTTCCAGTAGCTTCGTTGTTCTCGTTTTGTGTTTCGGTATCATCCCGATCTCCTGTTCTCATCTCTTCAGTACTGAACCCTCCCTTGACCACAACTTCTAAATCACTGCTTTGTACATTTAATACTTTTAAGACCCATCCACTGCTTTCATCCTCAGATTCTAGTGTTGAACTATTTTCTAGAACATCACTTTCGCCATCATCGTTTCCTGAAACTCTATCGATGACATCTTCGTCTCTTTCTTCTTTTATAATCACACCATCTGGAGAAGACTGGGAGGCATTGGTTTCTTCCTCGTCCGCATCCCTCTCTCGTTTTATCCTGGGAAAATTTATGGCTGATTGAAATATACCGAGTTCTATTTCGTTACCATCGGTTCCTGGATCTCCATCGATGGCATCCGCGTCTCTTTCTTGTTTAATACTCATACCATCTGGAAAGGACTGGAAGGCACTGCTTCCTTTGCCATTAGCATCTCTCTCTTGTTTTATCCCGGAATAATTCATCACTGATTGAAAAAATACCGAGTTCTATCTTCTCTTCTCCATTCTCATTTGTTGCTATATGGCTTTGCTTCTATCGTTGTCAATCTGTCCTTGTGAAGCAGACACTATATTTGCATAAAAGGAAACAACAGTAATGTTAGTACGTGACACCGAACGAGTCAGGCCCGGTTCAGACGTCGAACTTTCCATGAGCCGAACCTAATTACATCAAAGAAGACCGCTTAATTATCCACTGTATTCAATGAGTTCGGCTCATGGAAAGTTCGACGTCTAAACCGGGCCTCAAAAATACATCATATACGGTCTTTTGTCATTGATGACTTCACAACTATGAAACACTCTCTCCTTATAACAGAAGGTTCAAATCTTTAATTACTTGTGAGGACAACATTTTAAAAATGCTTTTGATCAGATCTATTTCTTTAGGAGACGTAACAGAGTGATGGCACTTAACTCGTGAAATAGTTATTAGTCTAATAGAAATTAGTAGACACTAATTCCATTGTTTTCTTTCGTGTCTATTAGACTTACACTATCAGTTTCTGTTTCAGGTTAAGTGCCATAACCCTAGCTTTAAACATTTACTTAATTTCTTTATTCATGGTTCGCAGAACTTTGTCGAGGGAAGAATCAAGGACTTTTCAAGGACATTTCAAGGTCAAATGTTAAACTTTCAAGGACAACAACATAGATTATCTCCATCTTAAGCAGTGTTTCTGTTCAGTTTTGTGTACCATTACATGTCAGCAATCCTTCAGGACTCGTTTTGTGCTGTAAAGACCGATTTACTGACCGCTAATTCACAAGAAACAAAGATAACAAAAGCCACCCCACATTATTTTTGCAACATGAAAACAAGGTTATCAGCGCCATTGAAATTATGGATGAAAACTGACCGAAAAAACTGAAAACTAAATTTCTGTATAAAACCTTTGTTAGATTAATCATTGTGAAATTTGTCAGATCTATAAAATCCAAGGACTTTTTCCATTTTTTCAAGGAAATTTTCCCAATATTCAAGGAATTTTCAAGGAAAAATTGAATTCAAGGACTTTCCAAGAAAGATGATGAAATTCAAGGAACTTTTCAAGGCTGTACGAAACATGTTCCTTTAGGTTGTGCATCTCTTCAAATTTCTCATCACAATGCAAGCATTTGCATAGTTTGAAATGGGTTGGTTCAGGCAGGGAAGTGGGAGGAAGATAGAGATGAAACTGAATAAATTAGTGCATTTTCACACCTCGCTATTCCGTACGGTTCAGCGAGTAATTACCTGATTAGCATACGTGGTAACCATAGAAACAGTCAAGCAAACAGACAAGAAAGAAAGATGGCTGAAGAAATGTACGAGTCGGATTACTCAGATCTTGAAGATTTTGACTTCGATGGTTAGTTCGATGAGGGAGACTTAGGAGCTCAAAATGTATGGGATTGTGATTCCGATGATTGGGAAATAGATTCTGCGCTCGAAGAAAAAAATAGATAACGTCGGACAAGCAGATCTAGAAAGCTTTCGATGTTCGATGTGAGAGAAGAGCTACAAGACGAATGACTGGCTTCTTCAAAATGCCTTTATTTATTTATTTATTTATTCATTTATTTATTTATTTTATTTTATTTATTACAATTTAATGGCAAAAAAGTACTTACAATCATTTATAATAAAAATATTAACATAACATAGGTTATATAAGTTAAGTTATATAACTATTTCTAATTAGAAAATAATAAGTTAATTACATAATTCTAGAAGATAGGAAATCCCTTAATCCCTTTTTAAAGCTAGAGATACTTGAAGCTTGCCGTACAGAAAGTGGTAACACATTCCACGTATCAAGTATCGTATTAAAAAAGCTAAACTTAAAAGTATCAGTCCTTGCATTTCTTCTTCAGTGTAAGTTCATTCTTTCCCCTTAAAGAGTACCTTTCAGAATCTGAATGAAATCGAATATATGAGGAAACATCTAAGTTAATGTACTCATTGAGAACTTTATAAAAAAATAAAACATCAAACAAAAAACGTCTATCCTTTAAGGATAACAAGTTTAGTCTTTCTCTTCTAGTGTCATACTCATTATTTGTCTTCAGTATAAACTTCGTAGCTCTTCGTTGAATTCTTTCTAACTTGTCGACGTTTCTAGCTGTGTTAAGGTGACCAGACAACAGTACAGTATTCCAGTTGGGACCTTACCAAGGCACAGTACAAGATTCTTAGAGGTGGTAACATCATTCAGACCCCTGCACGTTCTTCTAATGAGGCCAAGAATCTTATTTGCCTTACTTGATATTTTATTAATATGGGCATTCCAGGACAGCTTACTCGTAGTGACTAGACCAAGATCACAGAACTCGGATGTTTCCTCCAAGGTGTTAATATTGAGCTGAAGGTCAGAGTGGAAAGGCATCTTCTTCTTGGTGATACGCACCAGTTTACACTTCTTCACATTGAAATTCATTAGATTTTGATGACTCCATGAGTACAAGTTATCCAGATCTGATTGAAACACTTGATAGTCAGATGGACAATTTATCACTCTAGATGTTTTACAGTCGTCAGCATACAAGGCAATTGTGTTACCAGCCATAACTGCATCAGGTAAATCACTGATGAATATTACAAAGAACAGGGAATGAAAGATGGAATTACAGTCCAGGAAGAACTCAGCCATCAATAACAACCCTTTGCTCTCTGTTAGTTAAGTAATCCTTACACCAGTTCAGCAGAGTACCAGAGATACCAAAGTTACACAGTTTCTGCAAGAGTATATCATGTGACACTCTGTCAAAGGCCTTGGAAAAGTCTAAGAAAACTACATCCACCTGTAATCTATCATCCAAGGCCTTGGTTCAATGATGGTGTGTTAGTACTAACTGGGTAGCACACGAAAGACCTCTTATAAACCCATGTTGCCAATCAGTTAGGTAGGGAGCAACATGAGAGTATATGGCATTATGTACTATCTTTTCTTGACATTTACTTGGTATGGATAGCAGAGAAATAGATCGATAATTCTCAACCACATCCTTGGCATCTGCTTTATGTACAGGAGTGACATTAGCCTTTTTCCAGAAGGGAGGGACCTTCCCGCTTCTAAAAGACAGGTTAAATAACAAAGTCAATGGAAGTGATAACTCCTCCGCACACTCTTTCAGAATCCTTGCAGATATACCGTCCACTGCAGTAGTTTTGTTAATATCCAACTTACTAAGAATATCTTTGACTTTATTATTAGATGTTGAAACTTCCATCAGTAGGTCTGGATTGACCACATCACCATGAAGGACCACGGAGCTCGGGTCTGATATTTTGGTGGAGAACACAGAGCCAAAGAATTCATTAAACAAGGAAGCTTTTTCAAGTGGGTCTTTAGCAGACTTAGCTTTGCTTCTGTATGCAATAACCTCTGGTAATCTTTTTGCCTTAGACTTAAGTGAATGAAAGGACCAAAACTTTTTAGGATTTGACTTCAACTTGTCTGACAAAGACTTTAGATACTGACGATACTTGGAGGAAGGCTCTTAGTTTCCTTCCTAAGTAACTTGAATTTAGATGTCAGTTAAGCAGAAGCATTGGTCTTCAACCGTTTCCACAAGGCTCTCTTTTTCCTTACCAACCTCAAAACATCATTATCTATCCATGGTGGACTGGAATTCCGTCTAAGCTTCATCCTTGGCACATGCTGATTGACTGCCGCTAGTACAAGATCTTGAAAATTAGCTGTACTCGAGTCAATGTCATCACAAGATATAAAAGAATCCCATAAAATATGAGAGGGTGTCTCTTAGCCCATCAAAGTCAGCTTTGTCGTAGCAGAATACTGATTTTAGACTGTTTTTTGCCCTGTCAATTTTTTTCCTTGATAGCAAAACAGACTGGAAAATGGTCCGAGTCAAAACCAATTGGGTACACAGTAGTTCCTTCAATTAATAATTTATGATTCGTCAAGAAAGATCAAAGACGTTACCATTTGATGAGGTGTTTGACGAGGCATTAGGACGAGTTACATGGAAGTTTGTTTGTGAAAGAAAATAGTCATCAAGTATGACTAAATTGTAATGTATCAACCACTGGTTGATACATTACAATTTAGTAATGGTTGTACCCACGTACAAACCCATTTTAGTCATCAAGTATTTCACAAAAAAGTTTCAGTCAGGCTATCAGCTGTAGTTGGTGAACCAGTAGACCAATCAATGCCTAAATTCCAGGCCAGAAAATCATATGATCTGCTCTTTAGATGGAATAGTTACTGTTTGTCAGTTATGCATCAATGCTGTAGGTGTCAGAATTTTAAAAAATTTTAAGCGATCAAGCGATGGGGAAAAGAGAACACTTCGTTACAAATGTCCATAAAAGCTGTTTATTGCAAAGCGGTCAACAAACCTGCTGTCTTGTTCATCCACTAGCAAACTAACATTCGTTTATCAACACAAATTGTATACAAAAACTTCTCCTTGCCTTCTAAATTATGTTTTTGTTTTTGATCTTGCTTTATGTAGACTTTTGAGCGTATCGGTAAAGAGTACTATAAAATAATATCTGTATTTCGTAAATTCTCGATCACAACAGCTGACTTAAAATCTGCAGATTCGACGGCGCGTGACCGTACGCAACATCTTTTTTCGAAGAGGTGGCTCTCAGTCAATCAGAATACGCCATTTTCAATAATTTATTCAGTTTCATCTTCATGTCTCTCCCACCTCCCTGGTTCAGATCTCTTTCCATCATGGTTTCGCATAAATGCCTCATCACAAGATGAATGCAAGGGCTTTTCACTGATATGAACATCCTCATGATCATCAAGATGACGTTTTTCTGCAAATGCTTTGCTACATTTCCCACACTTAAATGGATTAACCCTGGTATGGATGCGCTCATGCGTGTTTCGATCCCAGGAAATTCTAAATGTCTTGTCACAGTATTTACAACAAAATGGCTTTTCCCCGGTATGGATACGCTCATGATCCTATAGGCATTGCTTTCGCGCAAATGCTTTGTAACAATAAATGCACTTGTGTGGTTTGGTATTTGCATGATTTTTTTCATGGTTTATACGACTACTGGATGTTCTAAATTTTTTGTTACAGTGCCCACAGTTGAAGGGCTTCTCACCACTATGGATACGCTCATATTGCTTTAAGTTTTGTTTTAGTGCAAATTCTTTACTACAGTGCCCACACTTGAAAGGCTTCTCACCAGTATGGATACGCTCATGATTCTCGAGATACTTCGCTTGTGTAAATGCTTTGCTACAATGCCCACACTTGAAGGGCTTCTCACCGGTATGAATAAACGTATGTTTTTTAAGGTCTTGTTTTCGTAGAAACGCTTTGCTGCAGTGCTTACACTTGAAAAGCTTTTCATTCGAATGGATCTGGTTATGTACCTGAAAGTTCTGTTTCTCTGCAAATCCTTTATCGCAGCGTTCGCTCTTGTATCGCCTCTCACTGATATGGAGAGTGTCTATTAAGGTCACGTACTCATGCCCACACATGAAAAGACTTCTTTTCTTTATGTATACGCTTATGATGCTTTAGATGCTGTTTTGTGTAAACGCTTTGCTGAAGTGTCCACATTTGTATGATTTCACACGCGTATGGATACGTTCATGTGTTATACATTGACTTCGAGATGGGAATGTTTTCTTGCAGTATTTACATGTTCTGGATACGGTTTTCATGAATACGCCCACATTAGAAGGGTTTCTCATCCGTATGGCGACGCTCATGTTTCGTGGCATCGCTCTTTTGTGTTAATGCTTTGCTGCAATTCTACACCCGTATGGCTACGTTCATTCATTATACATTGACTTGGGTGTGAGAATATTTTCTTGCAGTATTTACATGTTCTTCTAGAAGTGCCTAGTAAGGTATGACTTCGTAAATGACGAAATAACTTATTTTTCTTTAAAATACGTCTGCCGCACAATGAACATTTACGAGACTTTTTATCACAGTGTGTTTTCAGATGTTCATAATATTCATCATCATTTTCAATACGGAAGTCACATAACTCACATGAAGGTGAGTGATCAATATCTGCGTGTGTTTGTTCAGTTCCAGTAGTTTCGTTGTTCTCGTTTTGTGTTTTGGTATCGTCTCGATCTCCTGTTGTCATCTCTTCAGTACTGAACCCTCCCTTGACCACAACTTCTAAATCACTGCTTTGTACATTTAATACTTTTAAGACCCATCCACTGCTTTCATCCTCAGATTCTAGTGTTGAACTATTTTCTAGAACATCACTTTCGCCATCATCGTTTCCTGAAACTCTATCGATGACATCTTCGTCTCTTTCTTCTTTTATAATCACACCATCTGGAGAAGACTGGGAGGCATTGGTTTCTTCCTCATCAGCATCCCTCTCTCGTTTTATCCTGGGAGAAATTATGGCTGATTGAAATATACCGAGTTCTATCTCGTTACCACCGGTTCCTGGACCTCCATCATGTTTAATACTCATACCATCGGGAAAGGACTGGAAGGTACTGCTTCCTTCGCCATCAGCATCGCTCTCCTGTTTTATCCACGGACAACTCACCTCTGATTTTTATCTTGTCTAAATGTTCAATTCTATCTTCATTAAAAATCAATGCCCTTTCCAGTGAATGGTCAACAGACGCCTTCTCAAGCCTTGTTATTAAAATGAGGTTTTCCACTAGTATCACTGTTAGTCAAACCACCAAATCATTCATTATTCTCATTTGATGCTATTCTTTACGTGTATCGTTGTCTATCTATGCTTCTGAATGGAGACACTATATTTGCATAAAAAAGAAAGAGCATATTACATGGGAGCGCAGAGATACAACTTTTATCTTCCAGTGTTGAAAACATCGAGATTTTTAACACGATAAGGGAAAATTCGGATCTCCAAGTGCCTATGTATTCTTTCTAACATTTAATAAAAGATTAACAAACCTTATTGGTTTTGTATTTGGTACAAACTATGCTGGTGTTACTTTCACATGTGAAAATAACACGTTGGATAATACATATGCAATAATTTCTCACTTTTAATGGGCTGAGAGAAGAGCAATTTATTTGAAACACCAATGTTACATTTTGAAATCAGTCAGGCAAAAATTCCGAATCCTTCTCTGTGATTGGTCGAAAAGAAAAAAAGACAAAAATGAAACTGACCAATCAGCTCTGAGCAGTTTCAAAGAAATGAAATTTTAAAATATTCATCGAAGAAAAACTAAGATATCATTCCAACAAAAAAATTTCAATGACATTATAGAATATTTGATTTATTGGAGAAAAAAGTTTACTATTAAATTGGTCGCATCGAAAATAGTAAAATTGCAAAATTTCGTAAAGATTGTCTTTAAACTGACGAGGATGTAAATTTTTAAAAGTAAACACTTTGGTGAAATTTTTGCAAAGAAATGTATGTGTCTAGCCTGATAACGAGGCTCGTCGTGCATGCGATGCCCGTCCACAGTACATATCAATGTGACCAATTTCATAGTAAACTTCTTTTTCCGATGAATCAAGAATCTTACAATGTCACGCTAGCGTGATAAGGGTGTATTAAATGAACCAATTTCTTCATTCAAAATGCATTCTTCGTGATAAAGAGTTAATAACCTTTGATATTTATTCACCCTTCTTAAATGATATGCGCATATTTAATTAGCGGCATTAAAGTGAGGCTAAGCCCACATGGCTTCCTTGTATCCTATGCTAGAACCAATGTTTTTACTTATTTGCAGACGGAAAATTGGATTTAATTTTTCGGTCGGAAAAGTGTTTTCATTTTGTCAGGATTTACACCGCATCAATAAAGTAAATATGTTCTCAAAGCTAATGAAGTGTAGAATACGGTGATATATTAAATGCTTTTAAAGAAAACCAAAAATTGCTTTGAATTTTTGAAAGAATATCCTAGGGCTACACTTGGGTAAGATATAAGTCGATAGCATTTGGCTTTTATTCAAAACTTTTTTCGTGGTTCGATTATCTGTCAAATTTTCAGCAAAATTCTGTTGCATTTTGCAGATTTGTTTTTCGTAAACCAAGGTTGAAAATGCTGTATTCTGACTACATTTTTCACCCAAGTTGTTGACAAAAAGCAGTTTTTTACCCAGTTTAATCACTTGCTAACATCCTTTTCTTTACAAATGCAGGGCTTTAATCATACGGCGGCCATGTTTATTCCCATGAGAGCAAAAAACCGTTGTTTGGAACGTTCTGAAAGGTCTCAAAGCGAGGGCATGGGGACCCAAGGGATCTAAAGCCTTTTGTTTCGAATGGCCACAGCATGACTAAAAAACAAAAAGCGAATTGGGATGAATTCATCTGTACAGTATCGTCCATCTCATACAATAACTGCTTTGATTTTTAGCTCGTCTTTTGTTATTTGACTCCTATTAGCACTTCTTCAGAATAGTTTGTAAGTCTTTTACAGATATACATTGAGTTTCTTCTTACGTTTTGTCATAAAATAAAATAATTCTTGCTCTTTCATTCCACGTTTGCTTGTAGCTCTGTTCTTGACGACAAACGCGACAAAGCATTCGTGCGCCTTTTACATCATTTCATAACACCGATATTACTGTGAAAATCATTGCATCGCTACCCGTATTATCGTAGATTCGGTTGGAATTTTGTGCTTTTCTGAGCCATCAATCATCATTTGGGGCGGAGGTTATTCAAATCAGCCAAATGATTTTCACGGATTCGCATCACTCCCGCTCCCACAGATCGATGATTGACGGATCAGAAAAGCACAAAAATCCAACTTACGTTACGATAATACAGCGTTCAGTTCGGAATTTTTGCATCTGTATTATTAACAGAAATCATATGGTTTCGAGTGGAATTTGGAATAAATTTGAACGAGTGAGTTTTCAAGAATCTCAAATTGTCTCGCCCTCCGGCTTCGTGCAATTTCGACATTTTTGAAATCTCTGTCATTCAAATTTATTCCAAATAGCCCACTTTCGATATTTTGGTTTAGTGATCGCACACAATAAGATCTGAGTCGAGGCTCCGGAGAAACAAAAGAATAATTACGATTATTTCCATGTTATTTGCTTAGTAAATGATTAGATTGAGTATGTTTTTTTGTTTCTTGAGTATGTTATGTTGCTTGAAGAAAAATAACATAATGGATCTTACGATTATTTCACTCTTATTCCCCGGAGCCTCGATTTGCCTCTTATTGTGTGTAAATCACTCTACCAAATATCGAAAGTAGGCTATTGCATACGAAATCATATAATTTCCTATACATATTCACGTGCAGATATCAAAAATATCAAGCATTTCTTTTTAAAAACGCTCACGGGTAGACCACGCACAGATAGCCTGCGTGGTATTCGAACAAACTGTTTGTTCAACCCAAGCTACAAACAGACAGCTAATGCCGTTTATCGCCATAGTTACGTAAGGGTTATAGAAGGGACGCGAGTGTGATAAGGGGATTTATCATTGCGAGTAAAACTTAAAGGCCACGAGGGCGAAGCCCGAGTGATCTTGAAGCTTTACGAGCGATGATAAATCCTTTATCACACGAGTGTCCATTCTATAACCCTTTTATCGTAGGACCATACGCAAAATGTAATAAAAAAATATATTTCGTATTTCCATTCTATAACCTTACATATTTCGTTATTTATTCTCACTAGTGATGCTAAATATTATTGCACTGTTTAACGCATACTAATGAGTATTTAAAACAATAGCTATCGCCACTAGTGATAGTGGAGACACGAGGGAAAAACGTCTGCGCATGCTCCAAGTCCTTTCTTCTTGCTATTATAAAAATATGCAAATTTGACT
>JAAAQI020201549.1:0-21212 GCA_011800005.2 Stichodactyla mertensii
GTAAAGCGCCTTTGATTATATCCACATAGAAAAGACGCTATATAAATCATAAATCATTATTATTATTATTATTATTAGGTTGATATTGACCCCGATTCAGGTGAACCATCAGATAATCTAACCAAGTCAGCCTTAGAGTTTTGTAAATCCATTGGATGTGAAGCAAAGACTGTGTCTGATATATTATTGACCAAAGATGAGAAAATAATGAAGGCAATACAAGATGGAATAAACCGTGCTAATGAAGAAGCTCCTTCAAGAGCACAAAAGGTATTGAACTAGAAACAACAAGAAACACTATAAGAGTAAATATGAGTACAGCATATTTCTTTATTGAGCACTTACCCCACAAAGTCCACAGAATCTAGATCTGGACTGAATCACTGATCCTTTGTTTAGGTACAAAAATGGCAAATTTTGGAGAAAGATTTTTCAATTCCTGGAGGAGAATTAGGTATGTTACTTGATAATGACATCAAAAGCCTTTCATCCGCTAGAAATAAAGTTGTGGTAAATAAACCTATTGTTTTATTGTGAGACCTGAGGTGATACCCCTGAAGAAAGGCACTTTTTCTTATCATTGTGTAATATCTCTTAAAAGTGTATATTTCAAAGCTCACCTGGTGCATTTGATTTGCTTTTTGTTTTGATGTAACCAATTAGAATAACATTAATGTGCAATTGGATTCAGACAGCTAAAAGCTACATGTTCTAAGAACATGCTTAGTGTAGTGTTAAGAACAATGATGTTGTTATAATGAAGTTCTAATTTATTATTGTTCCCTTGTTATTGTAGGTCCAACCTTGAAGCTCAGGAGGCCAATTGTCACTAAGATGTACAAACAGTTGATAGATGGTTTCTATGAAAGCTGTTGACTCTTACACCTTTCATATATTTTGTAAAGTATATCTTTCCTGTTGTGCTTGAACATAACAGTTACAGTACTATAAGCATTGCTTCCAAAGACAGTTTTGAATTAGTAAACATCAGGAAAGATACAATTAATGTGACCGTTGGAGGATAATCCAAGGTGCAAGATCTACAACTGACCCTAAGGAATATTGACAATGGAAAGAAATTTTACTATGCTATCAAAACTCCTTACTTAATTCCTGTAAAGAACTTGTCTAGGCCAATACCAAAACAGCAAATTTAAGGGAATAAGATTAAATGTGATTATCACCTAATAATGTTTGGCACTTTCTGACAATTTTCCTCCAATCTGTATGTGATTGAAATTCAGTGTACCAATCTTTTCAGCAGTCAATTTGTTTTGGAAATGCAGGAAATGCTTAAACTTGACTTCTGAAATCAGTTTTACTCTCTAAATCATGTTCTAAGTAAATAATTTATTTTATTTTATTTTACTTAGATGAAAGTAACCACATCTTAAATTTAATGTGCAATTTTTCATTTATATAATATAAAACACGATACGGGTATATATATGCCATGTACCATAACTAGTTTTGTTCCTTCACTAATGTCAATCCTTGACAAAGGTGCTTTTCAAGCACTGGAGAAATATTTCTATCAGCATTTTACAAGCACAGCTAGAATGGTGGCTCATTAATTGTATTAGAATTAATCTTATGATTATTAATATCTAATTAATGTCTGAGACTAGTGATTTTGCATAACCCATGAAAAAGTGCCTAGTTATTAGAAAACATAAATTTGATGCTATCAGATTATGTATTCTTAGACTCTATTTTCACTGGTTAAGTCACATCACACTATTTCTGTTATCAGTACAAGTCAACAGTACATGTTAGCCTTGTTGGAACTAAAGATTTTTTTCCCTTAGTGGCTAACTATGGCATAAACATAGACTATAACTAGAGTTTGCTAGGTGGTAAGAAGGAAATAACTCAAAATGAAAAGAGTTTTGGGGTTTTTTTTGACAACAATTATTGAATTTGCATGTATACAAAGATCATGAGAGGTTCATGCCACTGGCTTGATTATTAATGATTAACATAATATAATTAAACCTAAGAATTTGTTATGCTATGTGAAGTAAAAAAGTTAAATATTCAGTCTCTAATGGTGCATGCTTATAATTAAGTAAGTAACATCATGAGTGTCTTATGAAAGATGATCAATTGTACAAAAATTGTGGGATAATTATATTTTAACAGTTTGATGACAAGCCAATGATTTGAATTTTTATACATTATGTAATAGAAAGAGTGATTCATCTGAAAGAGTGATTCATCTGATATTCTAACAGCACAAACATGGTCAAAAAACAAGGTACAGCCAAGTATTTTAAAGACTTCAAGGTGTTTGGATAGAGGATGAAACACTCTTTCAAGTATTTAATCTAGCTTCTCAAACCATGAATAATTCTAGAGAAAATCAAAGTGAAAGTTGGCCTCTAACATCTATGACAATAATATTTTGAAATCCATCTCATAACGTTTCTGATAATGGCCATTTTTATTCATTATTCACAGTAATAGTGAACAATCTGCACCCTACAGTAAGTGGTTGGTTACTAGGTAACAGCGGTTGGTAAGATTGGTGCAGATTGTTCACTATTACCATTATTCACCCACATATTTCCAAGTAATAAAGGATTAAAGATCTAGAAACCCAAATGAGATGATGTCAATGGGCTGTAAATTATATATACAAAAATAGGCTAAAGTAAATTACAGATGATATTTCATGTTTAAAGCATTATCCTCAGTTGGTCAAATGACTGTTGGATTTTGATGCTTTTCAAACAGCACCTTCTACAGATTAGAGATTACTTTCTAGAAAAACACTGGGATGATGTCACATAATTTACATATCAAGATCTTCAAAGCCTTACACCTCAAAAAAGGGTCCTCCATTACCAGCAAAATGAAGCTGTATCACAAACTTAATGAAGAATAGATTTTCAAAATATGGTTGTAGGCATCAGGGACACTTAAAGACCACATATTCATAACACAGTCACTGTAGTGATTTCCTTTGTTACCGTTTCTCTCATTAATTATGCATAAGTTTGAGAATGATTTATAAAATACTTTAAAAACCTTTTAAGATTGTAATATATAAGCACAACATATTCAAAAAGTTTGTTCATAATATGTTTATTTTATATCTAAAGTGATCATGAAAATTGTGTATGGAAATCTATGAAAGTTTGTGTATCATTGATTGATATGAAGTATGGTAGGGTTTTTACTAAAGTGGTTATTATTAATAGCACCTGATTTATAACAACATAATTGTGTGCAGATCAAAATAATAGACCTTTCCCAAGATATGGTTGAGTCCTGTACTTGCCAAAGCCTCGATTTCAGTAGGTACCATTATGCACTGAGCTAATTGTACTAATCTGATACAATGGACTTCAGGTGGATTAAACAATAAAAGCAAAAAAGAGTTATTGATTATATTTACATAAACACCAAGACAAAACTGCTACAGTAATGAAATTGAGGCTTTGGCAAGTACTGGACTTACTCAACCATATCTTGGGAAAGGCCTATTGGTTTCACGTCTTTTTCTGCTTGTAGACATTTTAAATTTATAAGTAATATGTGAGCTGTATATGAAGAAGCTAATTAAATAAAAAAAGTTAAGAATAATTATAATATACATAACACTATATGATGCACACTGTCATGTGGTTAAAAACCTATGAACTATTTCCCCGTGGGCTGCAAGCTTCTGTATAGTTTTCAAAACTATTTTATAAATCAGTTGGACAATGCAAGGCCAATTGCACATGGTATTATTGACACATTTGAGAAAATATAAAGAACTGTTAACAAGCAAGAGTTGCACTTGGGTGTGCCTCTCCCCACTCTTAGCTTGTTAATTGTTCCTTGTATTTTCTCCTGTCCATCTATAATGCCATAGGTGTGCAGCTTTCTGCTGTATAATCAATAGTTAACTTATAGACCCCTTGCACATGTCATCAGAGCAGCTCAATCTGGGGGACAAAACAAAACACTTTTTTCTCTTGGGAGCTAATCCATTGTTTTGTCCCCCAGATTGAGCTGCATTCTGACATGCTGCAAGGGGTCTATAGGAGAAATCCTGTATAAGGGAATTCCTCACATGTATACGTAACCAACAAAACACTACCTCAGTTATCTGCAGATCTTTGTATCTTCAAGTTTGATTTATATGCTAATGGGAAAAAAATGTAGACAAAGATCCTTAGGCTGTGTTTAAACTTGGATGGTTTACTGAGGTACAAGTTAAACACCTTGAAACAACCCAATATAAGTTAATGCTCTAGTGTAAACAAGTCTTGATATAGGGGTATTGGTCAACTTCATAGGTGCACATCCCCACTATCGGAACTATAATCAAGCTTGGTCAATAACATAATTATAATTATAATAGAGAAATTTATCTTGGTACTTTCTTAGTTAAAAAACAGTATGGATCTGCTGAACCATTCAACAAGTAGTGACTGAGGGGGTAGTAGATGGGGGAAGGTTGGTGGGTCCTGGAGAGAGATTGAGTACTAGTTCTTAGGCTTTCTCGTTCGAATCTTTATTTCACTGAGCAAAGGTTCCACAAGAACACAATAATGCAAACCGGAACTTATAAATTTCACAAAACTTGATTTTATTTTATAAACGAATCCAGCAATGTGAACTGAGGAAAGAAAACAAAATAGAGCTGATCTCGTTCGTGAAGATTTTTTTACTGTGTTTTTTGTTTTGCTACATTATCGTTGCTTAAGTGAGTTGGATTCAGTGAGAGATGTCTGATACCGCGTCTGCCATTAGTCGTTCACAGGAGTACATGAGCTTCAGGAGTACTGTACCTTTAAAAAGGGTAAGATTCACTTTCTTTCTCTTGTTAGAGATAACTCGAAACAAATAATGCTCGATATCTTTGTAGTAAGTAATACACATACCTAGATACATTCGTACGGAGTTAAGCTTATATAGGCTGCATATCTTTGACCTTATGCTCAGCGAAGAAATTATATTATGCTCAAGAAATTATACCTTTACTAAACCTGTAGTTCATTAACTCTATAGTTTGTTTTAAGTTGGAACTGGAATTTGCCTTGGAAAAATATATGAGAGAAAATGGACAACAAATGGTGCCGTTACTTTGCAAAAGATATTCATGGGCAAAGCATTATGGCCATTGTAGTCAAATGAGACCAATGAAGTGTTTGAGAAATATTGTTACTACATAGTGTGCCAATATAATTACATTATTATATACCAAGTGTCAAAGTTCAATTTTCCTCAGTTTCTATTGGTCAAGAGTGTATCACATGAACATGAAGAAATTTGACTGTATTCCTGGCGACATGTCTGGGAGGGCAATAATATGTTGTGGACCAGGAATAACAAAACCGGAAGTCATGTGACTGAAAAAATATCAAAACTTGAAACCAGAATCCACCACATTAGTGCATGCATTTGCAAAATTCATTCTTTCTCTATTGTTTTGTTCTCTTTGACACTTGGTAGGATAATAAAGCACTTGTTTACTGGGACCTAGGGAAAGCAGTATGTTTTGTGGTCCCTTGACCGCTAATGTTTCCCTCAGCTCCACTTTGGGAAACATCAGCGGTCTCGGGACCACAAAACATACTGCTTTCCCAAGGTCCCAGTAAATAAGTGTTAATCGTTTACATTGTAAACAAGTTGATAGGAATATAATTTGTAACACCGTGTGGAGGGTGATTTGAAATACTGACATTTCAGACATCGTTAGTCCTTCGTTGGAGTAAAGTTAAGAAAATGATGTGGACAAGGGTTTATATAGTTAATGTGGAATGCAAATAACCAATGAGAGATAAAAGAGAAGACAAAATAAGAAAAACAAAAGGATCAAAAGTAATAATGGACTAATTAAACGAGAAGCGTTTATTCATGCCAAGAGGATTAAGTGTGCCCAGGGTGTGAATTAGCCTCATTTCTTTAGTCTTGCAACAATTGTTACTGCCGTTAATATGTGATAAGCCAAAAACAACAATTAAGTGAGAAATAGAGTGGTCAGTAGAATTAAAATGATGGGAAACTGGTTTGGAAAGATCGTTTTTGAAATGACAGGAAACTGGTTTGGAAAGATCATTTTTAAAATGACGGGAAACTGGTTTGGAAAGATCGTTTTTAAAATGACGGGAAACTGGTTTGGAAAGATTGTTTTTCTACGCTAGTTTTTACTAGTTTCTACCATATTGTTCACATTGTATATTTAGTATATATATTACATTGATAATTAATTAAAATATGAAATTTAAGCCTGATTATAATTAAGTAATAGTCTCACATTTATCCTGCTAAGTATTACTTCTGTCAGGTTATTGTTGATTCAGCTGGGGAAAAAGAATGGCTGATTTATGATGCAGGACCCAAGTCTGTACGATGCCCTCTAATTTGTCTTCCACCAGCAAGTGGTACATCAGATGTATTCTTCAAACAAATTCTAACGTTATCTAGTCTTGGCTATAGGGTTATTTCAGTAAGTTGATTTGATTCAATAATAGTATCAAAGTTTTATGTTATGTCTCTAGCCAAACTGATCAATGTTTTTTTCTGCATGGACTTGCTTTTGTTCAACTTCTAGCTTGAATACCCAGTCTATTGGACATATACAGAATGGGTTGAAGGGTTCAAGAAACTCTTAGATCATTTACAACTTGACAAGGTACATTGTTTTGTGCTTAATGCTGCTGTACTATGCCAGTTAACACTAATACCTTGTAAGAGAACATTGAAACAAACATTGACTGTATTTTTGATTAAAGGTCCACGTGTTTGGAGCATCACTTGGTGGATTTCTTGCTCAAAAGTTTTGTGAGATGACAGCAATGAGTCCACGAATTCATTCTATGGTTCTTTGTAATTCATTCTCTGATACATCAGTCTTCCAACAGACAGCAGTCTCATCATCGTAAGACAGATTAAGTCACTTGAAAATTTTATGTCATTCTCTGTTTAGAATATTACTTGATCAACATTATTATGGGCATTTTGTAGGTTTTGGGTTTTGCCAGCTTTTCTTCTGAAAAAGATGTTAATGAACAACTTTAATGTTGAGATTGTGGATGAAGACATTGCAGACTCTATCGATTTTATGGTTGAACGGGTGAGAACTTTTTGCTTTTGTCCTGGCAAAATGACAAACAACCAACCATTTGTCAAGGTTAAAGCTGGCAACTCACACTGAACTTTGATGAGTATTCTTGTTTGTTTGTAGCTGGAGAGCATGGGTAGAAATGAACTTGCTTCAAGGCTCACCCTTAATTGTGTAGACTCTTATGTGGAACCACAGAAGTTACAAAATATAGCAATTACCATCATTGATGTAAGTAATTATACTTGTTTCTTGCATGATAGCATCATATTATGCTTCCACTATCAGAATCTCTTGCACAATCTTTTGTGAATTTAATAGCAGTCCTCATTGCTTGTTTATATTAATTCCTCATCTCTACTCATAGAAACATTCTTTTCTTAAGATATATGCATGCATTTGGTCTTACTATAGCTAACTATTACTGGTAGGTGGTTTTCATAACTTTTTATTTTGTGTCTAGGTGTTTGATGACTGTGCTCTGTCTCAACCAGTCAAGGATGAATTGTACAAATGCTACCCACATGCAAAGAGAGCACATCTGAAGTCTGGTGGAAACTTTCCTTACTTGTGTAGAAGTGTTGATGTCAATCTTTATCTTCAGGTGCACAGATATTCTAGTAACACACAAAAATTAAATAACCAATAAAAGGAAATTTGTAACACCGTGAAAAAAAGAGAAATATACTTAACTTTACTGACGTTTTGAGCTTTCGCCCTTCGTCGGAGTAAAAAAAAGAGAGAGAGAGGCCTCTTTTTTTACTCCGACAAAGGGCGAAAGCTCGAAACATCAGTAAAGTTAAGTATATTTCTCTTTTTTCCACGGTGTTACCAATTTTCTTTTATTGGTTATTGTATTTATTACACACCGATGCAGCCTATACTAGTTTACTCACTATTTCCATTTGTACACAAAAATTAATATGATAAACCCTAATTAATATGCATCTCACTCAGTACCTTGGAATTCCAATCCCACTCAGTGAGGGGATTTACCATAATGAAAATGAATTTCTGTTATCCCCTCAGGCAACCTAGCAGCTGTTGTGATGCCATTCACTCTTAATTTACTTATATTCAGTGACAAAGATAATAAATACGTATTGTGTACAAACATTGAAATCTATTTATATATTATCAAAATACTGAGTGATGAATGTTATTGCTTGTAGATTCACCTTCGTCAATTCATGGGTACTCGGTACAATGCTATTGACCCACAGTTTATGACAGAAGAAGACAAAATAGCCTGTGGCATGTTAAAAGCAGAACCAACTGAGAGCAGCAGTGTTGGTCCTTTTGATTCACTTCCTGGTACCCATGATGAAGTGGTTGACTTGCAGACAATTAAAAATGCTTTCTGAGGATAAACCAAAAGCTGTTTATTAATCTTAATAAATGAAACAGCATTGACAAGTAGCTTTCAAATTGAACAGCTATCAGTTGTATGTTTGATTATTAAGCCGTCATTAGATAATTGCTGGTGAATGATCCCCATTTGCACTCAGGGTCTCTAGAAGTGCTCCATCATTGTTTTGTACTGCATAATATCAAAGAAGAATTTTGACAAGACAAGATACCAAGTAATCTGCAAAGAGTGATGACATGGTGCTTGAAACCTCCACTGGGTTTGATTACAGATTTGATTGCTATTTTATGACGTACAGTTGTAGCTACCATAGAAATCCCCAAACCTGTCTAATGCAGAAAAAAGAAGTACAATAATTTACAAAAATGTCATTATAATCTTTCATTTCCAGTCTTCAGCATTTGGAATCCTCGTAAAGACTCAAAAGACCAGTAGGTTCGAAGGACAAATCATTAGAAACAGCTAATTTCTTGCATTATAATTATTAGTACATATCTTTGGTGCTATGCAGTCATAGGCATGGCAAACAAGGCAATATTATAGGCTGCTTAATCATCAATTAATAGATTAAAATATAATTTTATAACAAAATTTGTTTATAATTAAAAAAAAAATAGTATATTAAAAAATAATAATATACTTTGGCAGCTATGAACTGGGTATTTTAATTGGAAGTGTTTTTGTTTTTTCATAATATATTTTTGCACCATCTCAAACAGCAAATAATTGAATTCATTGTTATCCCAGATTCTTCAGAACATGGCTGTGTGCTAACATGCTGGGTCTGTCATGTCTGTGTAAAAAACATTGCTTTAACCACGCTAATATGTCACTGTAGGGAAGTTCTTTGTTTTTATTACACTTAGGGTTGATGTCCATGTGATAAAGCCTGGAATAAAATCCCATATCAGTGAAGTGATAGTTGATATCACTTGAATATCGCGGTAAACTGTCCAATGATATTTTGAACAATAAAATATTTTTATTTTTCTGTGTTATTGTATCAACCCTAAATGTGTAATAAACAAATTATGGCATGTCAAGAGCTTGATATCATTTTTATTCACTCGTTTTCCATATCATTACTCACTCATTGACGGAAAACTTGTGAATAAAAATGATATCAAACTCTTAACATGTGATAATGATAATCTCTATTTATTCTGTGGTTGAGATAGTACATTTCAGATTAAAACAAATATCTTTAAGCTATGGGTAACACTAGCTTACAGGAGCCTACACAGGGGGTCCAGGGGTTCTAGAACCCCCCCCTTTTTCACCATTTTTGAAAATATTTACTATGAGGATAGCTGGAATGATCCATTTACAAAAGTTCAAAAGCAAACTAAACCCTTGCTGATTGTGAACACATTAATAATCGCTTCATGAAGCACCCACACTTTTTCAATTCCTTTTACCAACAAATAGCAGTCTAAAGATCGCTATCTTAATCAACCTAAATTTTGACAATGTGAAACCCCCCCTAGTAAAAATCCTGGGTTCAGCCCTGGCTTAGCACTGACTTTGATTCAATAAATTATATTTTGATGATGTCAGCCAATCCTCAAACTATTTTTTGCTTTTACTAATAGGGACATGCATGTTTTATTATGCAGAAATACATACACCTGGCCAACTGAGTTCCTCATTTTTAATGAATGTATCATTAAGACTTACAATAAATTAAAATTACACAGTTTAGTGTGTTGATTATGTCTCACTTATCTTGTAATTATCCTGTATTTATGATAGTCAATAATATATACCATAGAACTATTTTCATCTTGTAAATTAAATATCAGAACATACTCTTTTCTTTGTTTAAGTTCACTCGATATCTTCCATCCACAGTATCTGCAGAAGATTTTATAACATCCAAAGAAATTTAAAGATAAGCCATCTTTTTCACTACTTATGTTTTGTTCAAAAACAAAAGCCATAGTGTAATCTTGATGTGTATCAACTGGTCAAGCAGCTCTCTTGAGTGAACTCTTGACATAATGCATGCATGCAAATAAGGCAAGCAAGATACAGAGTTCACTCACATAAATCATGTTCCATGAATCTATATTCAAATAGAAGACCCATATGACAGTGGTCATTTTTTGCAATGGGAGGTCATATATTTCATTTCTTTTCTTTTCTTTTTTTTCAAAAGGTGGTGTTCTCATATATTTAAATTAGACTCAACTCACTGTTAGGCAGGTGCCAAAAAATCAATATTCGCGTTATTTTTTTTAGGAAAAAAAGAATATTCTTCAGCCAACAGAATACAAGCTTATCATTGTATTGAGGCCTAGTGGTTCGATAGTTTCGTACTATCAAAAACCGCCATCTTTGAGACGATATTAGTTTACGTAAAATTCGTAAATAGCGTCAATAATAAGGAACGAAATCAAAAGAGATATTCAGCGAGAATTAACCTACATGCATCACTAATACAGACAGTTTAAGGAACAGTGATTTTATAGGAAAGCAATGTAGTATATATGTTCGTTTTCCAGCAGGTAGGATTGGCTGGCTGATGTTTGTATGTATTTTGTTGCAATAAAGTTAAATGATTACGTTCAATGATCAGCGAGTCGGGATAAACACACAAATGATCATATAAAATATAGCTGGTCTTTTCCTTACGAATTATCTTGACTGAACCCCATCACACACGTACATTCTGTTTACAAGCTATCTTCTTCCATTAGTTTGTTTAGTTCATCTACCATGTTTTTCACGATTACTCGATATGGTCCTGTTGGTTCGAATACTCGTTCTAACAGGTCGCCATTACCAAAATAGTTAAAGACATGGTCAATTCTGGAGTGAGATTTGGGAGTTAGATGGCGTTGAATTAGTTGATGTAAAAGACCTTTACAGTCCTCCAGGCTATTGGTAAGAAACTGACGATCAAACGAAAAATCCACCTCGTAAAAACTGATGAATGTCATGGCTGCAGATCGAAACGTCTTTCTAAACTTGTCAGCTAGTATGATTTCTTCTTTGCTGAACTGATCATTCCTGTACAATATGCTGATCTTCACTACTATTTTTACCAGGTTTTTGATTAACTTTTCAGCCTCCTTTTTGGTGGAGCCATTTAGTTTGGCGATTCTGTAAAGGTTATCCAGCAAATCACCTGTCGCATCGTCAACAAAAGCTTTTGCTACGCTCTTCGATGCCATCTTACCAAGAATCTTTTTCTGTGCTCGCAGACCGATGTTCTTCGAGCTGAAACCATGCCCTCCATCCGCCATGTTGGTGTCGTCCTATGAATAAATGGTATAAATGTACAGTTCATCGACAGTGAACACTTATAAATGACTACTGCTCTTTGAAACAGACTGAAGGTAAAGACAAATCGAACTAATACCTCTGAATCCATTTAAGGCCGATAAAACAGTCACATTTATAAATATATAGAATTGAAACATAAACACTTGCCAAGACCTGTATTTGAACGGCGCAGTAAAGCAGTTCTCCACATAATGTATGGATGCTGTGAGACCGCAAACACTGTTAAGTGAATAAAAATCATGGTCATACCTCTCAGTGAGCGTCCAGTGTAATCTGTTTACGTGCTAGGTTAACCAAGATTCCTGAGGCAGCGATGTACTGTGGCAACTCAAACATGCAAGGAGCTGTTCAAAAAGGCAAAGTGAAATATACTACTATTCAACCCAGCCAAACATGATGGACAGCATAAAACATCACGTGACTTCAAAATGTCAACAGTCGCTTATAATGATTTAATTGATTCGTATCAGCATTTCTTTACACCACTACATTAGGTATTTATCAAGTGCCTTGAATAAGTGAATTTTCATAAAATAGTATGTTTTGATCTCATATTGGAGACTTTGGTCGCATCATATTTACACCATTTTAGCCCAAGTAGAAATTGACTTCAGTCGATGATTGTCACCTAGATGACATGTCACAACGGACAACAGTTCAAGCCTAAGAAGATTAAGTACACCAAAAATGTTTCAGTGTTTACGGGGTTAACAAAATAGGCCGTATTACTCTTTATATATGTGATATATGTACCGAACTGTTCAAGCTGACAGCCAGCCTAAAAATTATCCGATGCAATATAAATAAATGACTGTTATTATCCAAGTGAAAGTTCTTGCTGAGGTTTAAAGAACAAATCCTGTAAACAAGCCTTTGGCCGGAAGTTTCTATCTTAATCACCTAATAAATAGATTCCACTTTCCCTGTGATCTATGGATGACTAACTTCATCCGCAAGAAAACCCGAAAAGTATTACGTGAGAACTTTCACAGGTTTTTTTTTTTTTTCACTGAAAAATGCAAATCGTTTACGGCTGCTATTTTCGTAAATCACTAAAACCTAGGGTTATATAAGAAACTACTATGATCGCTGACTCAAACCATCACGGGATCAATTATTAGGGCCAGTGAAAAATAAAAACGAATGAAAAAATGATGTCTCAGTTCCTAAGTATTAGTGATAATCAATAGCATTGAATCACACTAGACATTAATATATGAAAGTACAATACTGGTTAATTTCATTGTAAATTAATTCAATGCACTCCTACCTTTTAAAATAAAAGTGTATAAAATATACATATATATAAATCATCCGAATTCATATTGTTCTTAACACGTACAGTAGCTGGCGCTGCTGAGGTGCTTAACGGAAGCAACATTTACTCTTGGTGATGTACGAGCTCTTGTATTCATACTCTATGACATACACACATATTGTTCATATCCCTAACTGACAACACTTTATAATTTATTAACCCTAAATATCTTGAGGGTGTTTATCTTAACTCGAAGAGTTCTCGGTCCAATATATCAGTCAGTTCTTCGTTTCTTCCCATTCACGCTTTCGTGATGCTGACGCACATTCGAGGTATTGTCACTCAATTTCTCTAAAGAATTGTCAATGAATATCGGCTTTGATAATCGCCTCTCTGGCTTTAAACACAGAAGATCAGATTGTTTCAACAGTTTAATCCTTGTTTTGCTTTCTTTTTATCAATGCATTTCCACCGCCCATTCGGTTTGCCATATACTCACTGGTTCGGCTATTTTTCTCAGTATTACAGGACACCATAAAACATTGCATGACATATGACCATTTCATTCCCTTGTTGTGTTAAGGCCCACCGACTATAACTGACAAAGATCTAATGTACTTATAATTTCAATTAAGAATTTTTGGAACGAAAAGGCTTTCACGACGTATATGCCAAATACTGAAGCGCTATTAATACAACTGCAGCTTTAAATAATCCCAGGTATGACTGAAATCTAGATTACAGACACGCTACTACAGCACGACACGCAAACCAACTGTAGCAAGCTAGTGTTCAAAAATGAATGCTCATAGAGTATACGAAAAACTAGTAAGCGTAGTCATGGTACCCATGACCAAAAACTGACCATGCACGTCGAGTTACCTTTACCTGCTTACAACGTACACCATCATGACCATCATCATCATCACCGCCGCCATCATCACCATCACCATCACCATCATCATCATGACCATTCATCATCATGACCATCATCCACCGCTCCTCCCCCTCCCCTCTTCTTGGGACTGAAACTCAGGTTAATATTATGCCTGACGACTGTTGTGGATTTAAAAACTCACTGATAATATGATAACACTAGATTAAGATTATGATATGGCTCAACGATATCGTGTGACATTTATGATGCCACCTTAATGCGCAGTGAGAGCAAATACTTTCGGGAGTGGGATCCAGGCGGATTTGGGCTGGTGAAGGGTTTCGAACCCCACGTCGATACTGAAACAATGACTGCATGTAGATTTTAATTGTGGATAAGTAAAAAAGATGCTTAGCTTCCTTGACCGAGAACTTTAAGATGGCCGACGAGTAGAAACTTTATTTTTTTGAATCTCTACAATTATGGACGATTTTTAAAACGTTTTGGCCGTGACCTGGAAAACGCCCACATTTGAGGTAATTATGCATTGTGTATTTTCTAATTAGAGGGTTCGTAGTCGTCGGGGGTTCGATTGCAGTTTAGGGGGTTCGGACGAATTCCCTCTTTTCCCCCTCAGATCCTTCTTTCTTCCCTCCTACTGCTTCTTTTGACTATACTTCGGTTTAAGGTTCTGGACTCGTGTTATGGGCTTCCTGTTTCTTCCCGTGGGTTTAATTGCATTCTGGGAAGTGTCGTGTGTGAGCTTCAAGCCAAACAAACATTGGAGCAACAAAACAAGAGATTGAAAAATAATCTGGAGAAAAAAAGCTTACAAGTAAGATATACAGTGCATTAATCTGATAATAATGGTGAGTAAACACAACTTTTCGGTTTACTGGGGTTGTGTTGTGGTTTCTACACATGTACTTTTGTTCAGTAACACCTCTCAGGTAGTTGTGATTGATTTATTCCTCCTTTAGAATTGTTAGTAGACAATGAATCATTCATAATGTATAAATGGTTGCGTAGCAAGGGCTTTGTGTTCGCTTAGGTCGATGTTGTCTAGCTAATACTAAAAGCTAAGTACTTCACATGGAGTAACCTTGGAGATTACTCTAGTACCAAAAAGTGAGTTCTCTAAACTTTCAACTGACTCATTTCGCATTGTTTGTCTTTAGAATTACCGTTCAAGATACTTAGAGTTTTTAGCGTTTTCTTGTGTATCCAGTATTTACTGGCCATTTTGTTTGTTATGGTTTATTTTCAGTGTAGGATCGGTTCGAAAGAAACTTCTTTCACATAATTTGGTCGTAACATGAGTGACATATTGCATGTTTGATATAGTTACATATTAGCATCTAGACATACCAAGGTGATCTAAGTGAATGTCACACCGTTATTCATCTTTATTCATTTCTGTTTTATATTTGATGCCATTCAGCTGATGTGATATGGCTCTTATACCAGATCAGATTAACCAAATGAATATTTTAAGTATATCATCTGTATTGTCCTACTAAAAGCATTTCTTATCCCAAGAGCTAAATATTCATTATGCTTTTTAAAAGGTTAAGACCGAACATCCTAATGTTACTTTTAGCTATTTATTAAGAGTTCCTTTTTTTGTTTTGATTGTCAGGTATTTGACATTTTTAAGACAGTGTTAATAGTCTGAATCTAGTGAAGTGAAAATGTACATGTATGAATTTTTGTTGTTTTGCAATTTTATTTTAATAATGAATTAAAACAAATTCATTACGATGTGAAAGCCCTCTACTTAATTATCGGTCTGGAAACAATCACAAGAAACTTGATTTAACTCATAACATCACATATATCATTCTGCTTTCTTTTTAAGTGCAAACAAAATAATGATGAAAAAAAGTCAGAGGACAGACAAGTAAAGGCCTTTTAAATAATTTAGGAATTTTCTAAGTAGATATTGGCCATGGTTGTGAGCAGTGTTTGGAAGTGTTTACAGAAGGTATCATTGCTATACATGATATATTGAATGATTATTTGATATGATTCACAGTGACCAGATATCATGAGGTCCTTGGCCGTGCTTTGTACAGGAGTACAAATAAAAGTAACAATGAAACATCTTAAGACATCTGCACCAGACTCTAGCAGTTGTGAAAGTGACATTGACAGACAAGAATTGATAGATAATTATGGGAGTGAAAAATATCTTAGTAAGTGGAATGACGACAATGATGATGGCTTATCTCAGGATGTGATAGATGAAAAGAGTGAAGTCCACAAACAAAGGTATATCTAGTATGTATAATCCAAATGTTTAACAAGTAAGATCGCCATTTGGAGATTGATAAATTCAAGTTTTACATATCCTAGGGCCTATAAGTAAGAGGTAGAGTACTGAGATAGCAGATTGTTACTATTCAAATAAGTTGCAGACTATTCTATTCTGTAGTCAGGAAGCCTCCATCAAATGTACGATATTCACCAGTGTTTTTGTGGTATCAAAAATAGTAGATCACTAATGCATGAATTAAATGTCTTGTTTCCTATTGATTTCATTCAGCAATGAAGATGTCTTTGCCAAACGTCTACGCTGTTTGACCACTGATGATGATGATGCTGCATCACTAGTGTCATACAACAGTGTAAGAGATGCAGGTACAGCAGTCAAGAGAGAGACACAAACAGCAAGCTATCTTCCATATCAATTACAGTCACCCACTCAGAACATTACAGTAAGTAGTGAAATCCCAGATAGATAGACTGACCAGTTCTTTTGATTACAGTACCCAAAATTGAAATTTGTGTGATAACAGAGGCTTTGTACATAAACACATATCAGCTGTTTCCGTCATGAGCCTTCAAGTCCTACCTCATTTCTCACTACTTCTTCATCTAAATCACTTCCATCACTCATACATTCATCGTCTGTGTTGTCCTCTTCTCCTGAAGGAATTTTCGTCTCAAATTGATAAGGAACAGCCATGACTAGGAAGTGAATTCGGCTATAGTTCAACTACAACTAGCTTACATGTCCCACAATTTGACGTCATCACACCACAGGCATCTCAAGCCACTAAAATCTGAGGAATTCCACAGGGAGCCCAGTGCATCTCATTTCTAACTTTGACGGACAATATCCCCCAAAAAGACACATTTTTTGAAATTTTTATTTAGATTTTCAAAATCCACAAGGTTTGATGTGCATTTTAAGCTATGGTCTGTCGGGCACCTCAGAGTCCCTTTAATGTTTTTGCCATCCAACATGGCTGCTGGGATTGCCTCCTCTTTCCCTCAGTCATTCTCATCACATATAGATCATGGATCAGCTTCCAACTAATTAATGTGTTCTGCTTTCTATCATATTGCAGATCTTAAGTTTCTTTAATTGGTTACTGGTATTGTTGTATTGTAGTTATGGCAAGGTTATGGTGGCAATATTTATTTTGATCCTGTCAGATGTCAATCAATGAGAATAAACAGCTCGCGGCCTATTAAACAAAAAGCTAAGGATGGCAAAAACTACCGCCAGACCAAGTCATGTAGTCCCTCTATGGAGGTACTTTCTAGCAAGCACTACACTTCATCTAGTGCCAGTTCTTTTCATAGTTTAGGAAGTCTTCGTTTTGCTTCAAGAGATGAGAAGAGGAAGAAAACAGCAAGTTTTTCACAACATGGCAAACTGTACAAAGGGTTTAGTGATGGTAAAGTCAAAGAGAATAGTGTGACAGGCCATCATCATGTTCGCTGTGAATCTGCACCAGAGTCATTAGTAATATCAGGTGGTCATCTTAAGGATGTTACTGCTGACCCAATTGATGGCGTACTCAAACACAACATCAACACAAGGTTTATTTCAAAGAATAAGGATGGTTTTCCTAGATTAGTTATTGGACATAAATGGAACATTGAAAAAGGCAGAGATAAACCAGACAGCCAATCAGAATGGTGCACTAACCTACCACCTGTAGAAAGTCTTGTACCAAGTAAAGAATTGGTTGAGCCGAAACCAATTTTCATTATTCCTTTTGGAGCATTAGATGATCCAGTGGAACTGCATAGCAACACCAACATGGTTAGTGAGAAAACTAAAAGAAATGTCATCAAAAAGAAGTCCAGTGTCAAAGATGAGGTCCTGAATGAAGCTGATGATGTTAGTATAGAAAGTCCAAGTAATGAAAGCAGATTATCAGTTATTATACCCAGAGCAGAAAAAAGCGGGCTGGACCAACAAAACGTGATGCAAAAAGCAGGAGTAAGTGATGATAGTGCTGTCATAAAATCCCAGAGAAGTACCACAGTTCGACAACAAATTAGTAATTCTTCTCTTAGTAACTATCTACAAGCCATACCTACTAATCTCTCCGAAAATATATCCAATCAGCAGAAAAGAATGCCTAAACTTTCTTATACAAAGCGAAATAAAGATGCCATTCCTGACTCACTACAAATGAACAGCATGACTGATATATGCACTAGTGATATCAGGGTTACTACTAATGCTCTATATGGTGGATATCTACCATCAACACGCGTTACAGACACTAAGTTCTTTCATGCTGAACTAAGTTCTCCAACAAAGTCAGGTGAAACTGAGTCTGTGAGATCACGTGAGTACGAGCAGAGAGAATCTTATCCTAAACGACCGGTAAAAAGAAACAGTACCAAAAATATGTTATCCAGACACCCTCAGGACGCTGATAAGTGTCACTTACCAGTTGTTGGTTGGAAGGTTTCTTGACGAAAAGCGTGAGACACTATTACAACAATTACAGTTTTTGCAAATTTAAATCGCAATTGTTTTTGTGCCATGAAACGTTGAACAAGACTAGATTGCAGTCTAGATTATACGGCAGGCTATTGTTCTCAGCTATCTGTTCGCCTTTCAATACTCAAAGCCGGTTATTAATACACTATCAACCAAGCATTTTTCTTCGGATACGTGTGTGTGTGTGTATCGGTACATCTCGCTGCGCGTGTAATGTATATTCAGATTTGTAAAACTGCGTAAATATTTTGAGGAATTTAATTATTATTTTTAGATAAAAATTGAATTGTCATCGTACTAAATCCAATATTCTTGGCGCACGCTACTGCACAAATTTAATGCGCACATTCATACTGTACATTATACAATACTAAATCCGCGATAGACACAACATACGACAACATAAACCATATATCCACTGTAGGCACACCATATGACAATCCACTATAGACACAACATGTACTGCATCATATACCATATTTATACACTCTGACATGCATCACGGGGTGTTAATTGAGTTTACATCACGTGGTATTACCTAACTAATCTTTACAAAGCGTTCAGTGAAGCATGCAATATCCCTAGTGAAAGCCATATTCACTAAGACGCAAGAGTATAGATCACAGATAACATTGAAAGACATTGCGCAGTTATGGTAAGATCCTTCACTTCCCTACAGCAAGCTAAGATACGCATGGGCAATAGGAATAGCGCAGAAATACCACCAACTATCCTTCCTCTGGATAAACTTGTCAAAGTTCATCTCGTACCAAAGTTCTTGACATCTGACGGCACCAGGTTCGATAGCAGATATTGTATGATGGTAAAGGTGACTGAGCTTGATTCAAGCTTGGATAAACACAACACGCAACCAATGCTAACTACACAATTGCTTACTGCTAGCGTTGAATTTCGTCAGCGTAGGTTTAGTTTAATGGGAAACAGGAATACAAATGAACGTAGCTTACGGACCAGGTCTGTGACCTTGAAGCATTCCGACATCCAAGTAGAACAAGTGGTTGTTATCAAAGAAGAATCCATTCGAATATCTGGGATATTTACTAGAGGACTAGATAACTTGAACCAAGTGACATTTGACTTGATTCTTTGTCCTAGTCAACTCATCAATACAAACAGTAAGGAATGGTTGTTGATGGGCACTTTGTACACGAAGTCTTCTCAATCCAAACATGAACATCGATGGAAAGCTGCCGTTAGAACCAGTCTTGAATGAAAAGTTTTAATCGAATACAGAATAAAAACGCCTAATTTAGTGACGATTCATTTTCGCTTGGTTCAGTTTCCCAAAGTAAGATGTAACCGGCCGCGTATCGTGTATTCCTAATAAGTTTATATTACCTCGAAATTTTAAGGAAATCAAGCAAAATTGGTTGGATCGCCAAAGTGTAATCAAGTGGAAGGCAACAGATGGCAAACGAGAGAGGGGCGAGGGAATGAGGGCAACTTGGGATAAGGGCATATGATGGAAGATTCGGTATTGCTCTTGGAACATATAGATATATGGAGACAATAACTATTATCTCCTATGGAGTATCTTTTTTTCAATAGACTTGACTCTCACAAATATAGAGCTGTTAATTTGTGACGTATTTCCGGATCCAATTTTTCACAAAATGCTTTAAAACAAGACCAAAACGTTTATCCACAATTCTTTCTCAACCTGTAATAAACAGACTCAGGGGCATGCACAGGCGTTTCGTGAGGGGGGTTCTAGCTTTTTTGATTTGATTGGGAAAAGACAGCAATATAAACGTACAACTTTACACAAAAAGTGTTATGTGCTGCAAATAGCAATTGCATAGTGATGCACGATATTTTGCATAGTTTTGTTTCTTAATACATGGAACAAGCTGTTGGACTATCAGTGAATGTGTTTCCCCTACTGATTTGAAGAGGGGGTTCCGAAACCCCTGGAACCCTCCCTTGCACATGCCCCTGAGACCTATATACATCATTCATACTATGAAGAAAAAAGCAAGAAAAATCTTCAAAGAACTGCTTTTCATTTTGGACCCAGAAGTCACTTTTTCATTCAAGTGATGTCACACTTAACAGCTCTATAGGTGGCAATCCAAGCAATGTGTCCAAACCCTTTATTGGCTTGAACCCACACCCAGTTAGCTCAGTTGTTAGAGCATTGGTCTGTTGTGTAGGTCATGGGTGCTGTAATAACAGCTATTGTACTGACCTGTGGCTGGAATACAAAGAAGTGCAGTGTCATATCCTAAACACCACTTAACATGGGAATTGCACCAACCGCCTTTGGTTAGAATATAAAATGGTGCATCTCCTTTACACAAACACATTCTATTATGGTTTGAACAAAGTTTGTAATTGCATTGAAATTGGATACAAATTCTGGATTCCAGAAGACATAAGGGGGGAGATCATTCATAGGGTGAGTCTTCAAAATTCTAAGTCACCATATGAGACCTCATCATACTATACACACACTTGACATATCAAGAACAATTTTTTCCTGATGTAAGGTAATCTGAAACCTGGAATTCATGGAAATTTGGCATTTGGAATCCAATATTAGGAATCTGGAATCTAGGACTCGGAAATTGGAATCCAGAATCCAGTATT